>NW_004624738.1:1110204-1139861 GCF_000247695.1 Heterocephalus glaber | reverse complement strand
TGGGATGGCAGCAGGGGAGCTTCCTTCTGGATGTTGGGACTGGCTCAGCTTCTCTGCCCTAGGAGCTTGGGATGGCAGCAGAGGAGCTTCCTTCCAGGTTCTCATGTGTACCATTTTATTTAATTTTATGGAGCAGGTGTACAGATCTTCATTATAAAAAGCAGAAAGTGAGATGTCTTCTCCTTCACTAACTTAGCCATGATGACCTACCTTGGGTATGCATCTGTGTAGGGCCATAAGTAAGTGGAACTCATGTATATCTGGTTCCTGTTGTAGTTACACCACTTTATAATGCAAGGAGAGCTAGAAAACAGACATCTTCAGGAAAGACTACAGACATAATTCCATCTTCTGGAAACAAGAGGTCCTATTCTCCACTCTTGTTCTTTTGCTTTTCCCATTGCCAAAATTAGCTATAATATTTTTAAAGTGATTTCAATTCATCCCCTAGGTCTAGTTATTGTTTTAACTTCAGGTCATTTTATTTTGCTAACTCACTGAGAGGCACAGCAACTGGAGAATGAGTGAGACACCTGTGACAATTCCCAGAGACTTTGCTTTCAGCTTTGCTGATAGGAAAGTGAGTGAAACATCATGCCATATTCCAGGCACTCAGAAGATGGAACAACATCTGTTCAGTCTTATGGTTCAACCCTATTTGGGTGCAAACTGTTTCCCACAAGCAGCTGCCCTTGTCAGTCAATTTTTTCCTTAAATTGACAAAAGCTATAAACATCCCCTCAAAAGGCTGATGTAGTTCCTGCTGATGCAACTTCAAAGGATAGGATGCATTAGTTGACTTCATTAATTGAGTATCCTGGAAATTGCATGTCAGTAACCCACATTTAGATTTTGTAGAATGAAACTGTTTTTTAATGCTGTAGGTCTCAGATTTTCTTTCCTCGTTGCAAAATTATGTGAGTATATTTACAGTCTATAAATCAAACTTTACAAGCTGTCCCCAGAGAACACATTTGAAGTTTGAAAAAAATAATCTATTTTAATGCACTAGAATTTGTATTTGAAAATTATACATGCAAAGTAAAAAGTTGTTGCATTTGAGTTCAATTAGTCTAAGTGATTATCTAATTGATGTAAATGTATTCTCTCTAGGTATACACCAGCAAAATGTCACATAAATATTTTGAAAGATCTTTTCAAATTTCAATATTTTTAGGGTAATCTAAAGAGAAGAAAAATACTCAAATAACCCTGTAATCAAATGTGCACATGTTCTGAGCATGTTTTCAGGGGTAGGGGGTGGATATCAGGGCAGAAATTGAGATGATCGAGTATCCCAGGGTCCAAAAAACAGGATTTTCATTCCTAGTGAGAGCCAAGGCTCACAGTTGAAAACTCTTAGGAAAGAGATCACTGTATTGACTGTAAGAGAAAAATGTTCTTCTGTGACTGTAATGGGAGAAAGACAGATGCCGAGGACAGACACCAAGGATGGGTTGCCACAGGGTCCTGCAGCACTGGGGTCCTGCAAACTAGCCTCATCATCTGTGTCCTTCAACAGACACAAGACAGCAGTCACCCTCTCCTCTTCCCCTGGAACCAGGCTGTTTCACTTCAGTGCAGGAGCAGAATTGAGGTCTAGGGATGGGCTGAACAAAGGACTAGAAGTAGGTCTGTCAACACAGCCAGACGCTTGACCACACTGTGTTCTTCCATTTGGAAAATTCTGAATGTGCATATTTAATATCATCAGTCAATAAATACCCAGGTTCTGAGTGCTGCTTCCTGTTTAGCTCCCTAAAACCAGATGCTCAGGCGTATGGATATTAATCAACATTACTGTCATCAGATGTTGTAGGAGGCTGCCCTATTGATCATCCCTAAAGTGTGCTGTAAGCAGTGCAGGCTGTGAAAAGTTAACCCCACAGGTGGGTTGTTTTAAGAAGTGAGTCTGACCTAAGCATATGAGATAACACACAGCTGAGGTCAGTGACTCTCACTCAAATTCTGTCCCCAGCCTAACACAAGAATGTTTTGTCTATTCTTTTACAAGCCTTGCCTACATCAGCAACATATCCCTAGCAATCACACATAGTCCCCTTACCCCAATTAAACAATGACTGTGTCACCAATGAATATTGATGGTTCTGGCTCATCAGGGCCTTTGTTTGCTTAAGCCTTTGCTTGCTTAGCACTGGCTATCCCAGGTCCCCATCTCTGCCTCTTTAATTCTGTCTCTGAGTCTTTCTTCTTGCCATGCATCATAGCCCAGAGCAGGAGATCAGAATCCATTGCAGGGGTCTCCGATGAGACCTGGTGTCACAGTCACTCTGGCTGTAATCCTAGCTTAATAAAACTTGTGATGGATCTATGTTTACCAGAAGAGTAAATCAAAAGTCAGAGATGAAAAAAAAATTATATTCTTTATATAAATACACTTGATCTTATTACTTAATCTAACTATATTTAATATGTAAATTTGTACAGTATATTAAAATTATATAATTAATTTTAATATATTAAATGACTTATTTCGGTTAGAAAAGATAAATCTTTGTCCCACAAGATAAAGAATAAACACTAAACAAATAAAAAATAAATGTTAGAATACCATTATGATCTGATAAAGAACAGAAATAATTGGAAGAAAAACAGATATAAAACAAAAAAGGATACTAAAAATAGAAACTAAATAGAAATAAAGGACAGAGATAGGAATCAAAACAGTTATAAACAGGGCTGGGGATGTAGCTCAGTGGTGTAGCACCTGCCTGGCAAGCGTGAGGCCTTGGGTTTGATTACCGGTACCAAAAAATGAAAAGTGAAAAAAAAGCCAAACAGGTATAAACAAAAGGAGAGAAAATAGATCCTGAGAAAGAGAAGAGAAATAAGAAAGCCTAGCAACATTTGTGGACAAGGTAGTCTACATTAGACACAGCTGGTGAGACAGATGTGGCCAAAGAAGAGGACAAAAATGCAGAGAGAGTATATAAAGAGAAAATTTAAGACTGTAGATGCAAGAAATTTCTGCTTTTCATCACAGAACCAGGTGCTTGCTTGTACTGAGAATCTCTAAGTATTTTGTCAACTTCACAATGCTGGGAAATAAACAGTATTGAGATTTGAGTCATTATTCATTGATATTATACATGCAACAAATAAACTCTCATGGGTGAGGCATCGTTCCAGGCTCTTGGGTGAATGAGGCAATGCCACTATTTTGTGTATCTTATGTTCTAGAATGGGGAATATGTAATCCATGTTGACAGAGTGTGCAGAGGGCAGTGATTTATCATGATTGGCAACCCCCAAATCCAGTGGGGTAAAAGCAATTTCCCAAATAAAATGATATGTGCCTATGTAGAGAGAATAAGAACAGGAGAGTTGCTGAACAAAACAACAGAATCAGTATGATCTGGCATCATATCTAATTTCATAGACAAAGTTCAAAGAAATGAAGCAAAAAAAGATTAATTTTACCTAATTTATCTACTAAGTGGCTTACATAGAATTTTACTCCAGGAGACCCTAACCCTAACCCGAACAGCTGGCCTCTGTCTCATTCAGGCAATAACTAATCTAATCTATCATCATAGTCCCATACTTTAACAAATAATGGTTAAAACTTCCAATATTTGGAAAGAGGTACAAATATACAAATTGCAAATATAAAAAGCATAGAGAACCTCACATAAGATAAATCTAAGATATTCATGCCAAGACTCTTCTGAACACTGAAAATAATATCTGGGAAGTGACCAGAGGCAAACATGGTGTTATCCATAAAGAAATGCCAATTTGAAATACAGTAGATTTCCCACTGGAATAAGACAGAGGGACATAGGAAATTATTTTTCAAGTGCTGAAAGAACTGTCAACTATAAATCTATATCTGGTGAAACAATTCTTCAGAAATGAAAGTAGAAATAAGACATTCTCATGCAAAAGAAAGTTAAGAGAATTTCTTTAACAAAGATACCTTAATGAGTAGTAGCTAATAAGAATTCTTTAAGCCAGAAGGAAATGATAAAAGATGAAATTTTTGAGCAGTAAAAGGGAAAAAAAAAATTTTAAACCCAAATTATGTCTCAACACAATAGATAATTCTTCCCCAGATTAGTTTTCTAAATCTTATTTCATTAAAACAAAAACTATAGAAAAAATGGCAGAGTAGTGAGAGCCAGCAACTAAGCTTGTCTCAGGCAAAGCATCTAGAGTCTGGAAAACAGTAGCTTGTAGAGGAACCAAAGAAAGTGGAGGCTACCTGGGGACCATGAGGAAACTGGAAAAAGAGGGGAAAAAAGGGTTAAATGACACATAGAAATAGGACACAGCGGGATAAGAGAGGGAACCCTCTGCAAGCTGTGTGCAACTGAAAGCAGTCAGCCAGCCACCATCTGAGAGACAAAGTGGAACTAAAACCTTTTCACTCATAGACAATTCCATTGGGACTTTGAGAATCAGTGGCAGTTGGAACCTGTGAGGAAACCCAGGACACTGCTCCCAGAGTGGCCCTCCACAGTCAGTAGTTGGTGAGTGACCTCAGTCCAGCGCCCGCCACCACAATCGCAGGGGAGCCCGCAGGGTCACCACTGTAGGGAAGGGCTCAGCGTTCAAACCTAGGTCCCAGGGCAGCTCCTTGAAGGACAGCCACAGGAGACAGCCTGGGATAGAACAGGAGGCCGGAGGGAGTGCTGCTGAGGGGCTGGAGCTGGGAACATGAACTGGCTCCTGGGGTCGGACGCCAGGCTCAGCAGGAGTTACACAGGACTGGGAGGTCACATCGGTGCCCTGATCCCATTGTGCGTGAACATCTACACCAGGATGGTTCTGCGGTGGACTGCCACTTTACATTCCAACATGAACAGAGACACATTTTGGCTTGAGCTCTACTCCTTAACCCTGGGCTGTGGAAAGGAGCCATAAATCAAAAACAGAAAATAAATCTTTCTTTCTTTCTTTCTTTCTTTTCTCTTTCTTTGCTGTTTTCTTCCTTCTGTTCATTTTTGCCCCACCCATTTTATTCCATTATTTTCCCCTTTTTTTCTTTTTTTGACTTTTTCTTCCAATATAGTTTAGAGTGGGTTTATTCCTTCTACTTTTATCCATATCTTTTTGCCTGACTTCTTTCTCTTGTTTCTTATCCTTTCTACATTTTTCTTTACTTTTTCTCCCCCTTTTCTTGTCTACCTTTAGCTTTCTCCCTAATACTTATATTAGTCATAGAATGTTTCCTCACCCCCATTTCTCACTAATAGTTTTGTATGGCGTATTCCTGTTAGCCCCATCTATGTATATAACGTACCTCTACCACGGTTAGGGTCCTTTGCTCCCCTATCTCCTCCTTCCCATACCACATAGCAGAGGACTTCTGTAAAAAACTTTTTTACTTTTGTTCCCCCACTCTGGCATTACCTGATACCCACCCCCCTGAGCTTTACATAATTGATTCTATAAATTACTGTTGAATGCTTTAAAAAAATATTAGTGGAGACATAGCTATCGAATTTAGTGCGTATTAGCTGTGGGTCAATACTTGGGTAGTTATGACTCTTAAACTATAAACATAAATTTCTTCTCTGGGTTAAAGGAAGATCCTAAATTGGGTCTTATGCTATGCTATTTTTCAACTTGCCCTGGTAGACACCACTGTAATGGATTAGCTTGTTACTACCCTACCTGATTTGATTGAAGAGGAATACTCCTGACTCAGAGGACAATTTCATGACAGTAATCTGTCTGTTGATTCCACCGTCACACCCAGGGAAAGGGACAGCAAGAGTTCCTAACCCAGGAACTTTGACTGGATCAGATGTTGCAAGCAAGGCTGCAAACTGGCGGAAAGAAGTCCTGAGTGTGAGATGGCTTCAGTATTGCAGTGGAAGTTTCAGAGGGGTTACTGGGGTGTGAGCACTCAGACTATCTGGCAAAGAGGCCACATATGAATGACATGTTCTGCCTCACTGAAGTATTTAATTTGTGTTCTCATCAGACACCTTATAGGTTTCAGGTTTTGTTTCTTTCTTAGTTTGTTTATTAATGTGGGGTTATGTTATGTTCTTTTATGGGGTTTTTGTTAATTAGGTTTTTACTTTTGAGTATTTTTTCTTCCTTTGGCCCCAATTTAGTAGGTTTCTATGTTCTCTCCCTCATCTCAGCTCCCTAATTTCTTCACCTCAAACCCTATTACTATATTTCTGTATTCTATTTCCAAATACATAAACTCTCATCCTAAGCTTCAGTCCCTCATTCTCACCTTCTCCATTGTCACTTCAGTCTTCTCTAGTATTGACCCTTGGTGTCCCCCATCCTAAGCCTTTGGCTCTTCTGTATCTTACCTAGGCTATTGTTCTCCCAATCACCAGGCTCTGACAACCAAGTAGCTTCCTCAATCTCAAAGTAAACCACCTTCTGGCCATATCTCACCTTTGTCCCCACAAATATCCTCTGAAAATTCAATACTAACCCTTCAACTCAGCTAAAAGTATTCCCATAGAATCAGCACCACATCAGACTTTTCTTCTCATCTATCACTACCTGCCCCACTTCAAATTTCCCCCTTAATGTCTGACACTCCTCATCCACACACCTTCCATTCTCCCCCTCCACTTCAACTACTTCATAGCAGGACAGCTGTAAATAATACACTGTCATAATGCTTATAGAGGACAGACAAAGAGAGGAAGTGTGACTGCAAGGATTATCAGATAGAAGTGTTGTAGGGTTGAATCAGTTGATGCTGTTATAACCAAAAGTAATTCTTTCAGAAAAACATAGGGACAGAGTTCAAATTACTTAAAGTAAATAACAAAAGAAGTAAATACTAGCACTGAAGATATAAAGCTGAAAATTATTCATGAGGAAGCAACATCCTACTAATAATCTCCATATAAACCACAAAATCTCCTCACTTAACCCCCCAAAAGGAGGGGAGAAAGACGGGGTATGTATTTTAAAAGATATAGATAGATAGATAGATACAGACAGACAGGCAGACAGACATAGGAACATGAGGAAGCAAGGCAATAGAAAATTCTGAGTTCTCTTAACTCTCCTAAGACAGAGAAAGGGGTCATAAAGGGGAAAGAAAGCAAAAACCAGGTAGTAGAACTTTTCAGAAGTTTATAAAAGGGATGAAGAAAATAAATGTGTTCAAAAAGAAAATGAACAAAAGTTCACAGCAATTTTACTCAATATGTCCATGATGAATTTTAGGGAAATAAGTAAAAAACTGAGCAAGCTAAACAAAATAGTTCAAAACTTGAATGACAGATTCAACAAGGATATAGAATCCTTGAAAAGATGCCAGAGAGAAATACCTGAAATAAAAAACTGTATAGAATTTATAAATTACAGATATCACCAATGTGAAGACAAAGTATCTGAAACTAAGGATAAAATAGAGAATCAGAATGAAATGCTCAAAGAAGCCACAAACAAAATAAGAGAACAAGAGAAAATTATTCAGCAGCTACTACATGACAATGAGAAGACCAATCTGAGGTGAATTGGAGGTAGAGAAAAAACAGAAGACAACATAGATGGATTTACTAACATGTTTATAGAAATCATAGAAGGAAATTTCCCAAATAGAAGAAAAGAGTTTAAAATACCAGTAAGCAACACTTATAGAACACCAAACAAATATGATGAAAAACAGAAGCCCACCAAGGAATACTCTCAATAAATTGCAAGATATCTAGCAAAAACTCCACAGAATTTTGAAAACAGAGAAAAACAAAACTTGTATATGAAAGAAAACCAATTAGAATCACAGAAGACTTCCGAACACAAACCCAAAAGGCCAGAAGAACTTGCAGTGAAGTATTTTAAGCCCTAAAGGCAAATAACATCCAACCCAGATTAACTTATCCAACAAAGCTATCCTTCAAAATAGATCATCTCAAAAGATATATATGTGCTAAACAAAAAGTCAAGAAAATACTTAAGGATATTCTCAACAGAAATAATAAAATTCACACAGCTAAAAACACAAAGGAAACAAAAACTCCAAATAAGGTCAATGGATAAAGAGCAACAAAAATTGTCAGGAAAAGAAAAACAAAGGATTCACCAACAGATAAAGAAGGCAATGATAGTAAATGACCAACACATCTCAGCAGCATCTCTCAATGTTCATGGCCTCAACTCTCCAATTAAAGGACACAGATTGATGGACTGGATCAAAACACAGAATCCAAGCCTGTTGCACTCAAGGAACTTATCTAATTCAAAAAGATACACATAGTCTAAAATTTAAAGGGTGGGAAAAAACACTTTGTGCACCAGGACCCCAGAAACAAGCAGGGGTAGCAACTCTAATATCAAACATGCTAGACTTCAAGCTAAAACTGATTAGAAGAAACAAAGAAGATGGCTACATACCAGTTAGAGGAGCAATCCAACAAGAAGAGATAACATTGGTAAACATAAATGCACCAAGTATTAGGGTACTTATCTTCATAAGCAAAACTGCTGAACTTAAAAGATCAAATAAACACTAACACAACCATAGTGGGGGATTTTAACACCTCACTTTTGCAAAAAGATAGATCAACTAAACAAAAAATCAATAAAGAAATATCAGGGCTGAACTACATCTTTAAATATATGGATTTAATAGCTTTTTATAGAGTATTATGACAGAGTATACATTCTTTTCAGCAGCATGTGGTACTTTTGTCAAAATAGATCACACACTAGTCTACAAAGCCTGTTTAAGTAAATATAAGATAACTGAAATTACTTCATGCATACCATCAGACTGTTGTGCAATGAAAATAGATATCAATGACAGAAGAGATTTTGGAAAAAGTAGAAGCTCCTGGAAAATTAATAACTACTCCTAAACAACCAGTGGCCCACAGAAGAAATCAAAGAAATTTTTCAAATTTCTGAAAGTTAATGATAATGACTATAAAACTCATTATAACTTCTGGGACACAATGGCAGCAGTTCTAAGAGGAAAATTTAACACAATGCTCACATTAAGAAAACAGGGCAAGCCCAAATGAATAACGTTATGAGAAATTTTTAAATAGTTGAGAGACAACAACAAAGCAGCCTCAAACCAAATTTAAGGAAGGAAATTATAAAGGTGAGAACAGAAATCAATGAAATTGACACTAAAAAGAAAAACTAAAAAAAAAAAAAAAATCAACAAATGGAAGGGCTGGTTCTTTGAAAGAATTTAAAAAAACATAGATAAGCCCTCAGCCAGATTCACCAAGAGAAAGAAAAGACTCACACTGATGCAATTAGAAATGAAAAAGATGAAATGAAATCACAACAAACACTGTCAAAATCCAGAAGACATTGGCTACTTTGAAAAATTATATTCCAACAAATTAGTAAATTTTTAGGAAATGGACAGATTCCTAGACACATACAAACTACCGAAAGTAACATAAGATGAGATACATATGCTTAACAACCCAGTAACAAGCAATGAAATTGACAAAATAACAAAGAATCTACCAATTAAAAAGCCCAGGACCTGGTGGATTCAGTACTGAATTCTACAAAACCTTTAAGGATGTTATATCACCAAGACTCCTCAAGCTCTTGAAAGAATCTGAAAGGGATGGAGTGCTCCTAAACTCATTTATGGCAGCCCATATCACCCTGATCCCAAACTGGACACAGACCCATCAAGAAAAGAAAAAACTATGGGCCAATCCCCTTAATGAACACAGTCACAAAAATACTCAGCAAGATGTTAGCAAATAGAATGCAGAGTGTCAACAAAAAAGCACACATCATGACCAAGTAGGTTTAACTTGGCAGTGAGCTCAAAGTGACCCAGGGATCCCCCAGGAAGGACGCAGCATGTGTGTGTGTGTGTCTCAGAGCGGCATCTCTAGAAGGCTGTGCTGTCTGACAAGACAAGCACTGTTCTCCCGACAGAAAAGGAGTCAGGAGTTAGGATGAGCGCATAGAGATCATCCACTTCATCTCTCTCATCCCTACCCAACATCGAGGAGATTGTTGGCAGCATTCATTTCATAAGAACGAAATAAATGTCTAACATCAGATTGAAAAGGGAGGAGTTTAGCTTTTGACCATTCATGTCTCCATTCCAGGGTTGGGCAGGATATATCATATTTAGAAGTAGAGAATAAAAGAAAATGCTAACTTCAGCAAGACCAAATTCTCCATCATCTGTCATTAACAGGTGTCTGTTTTTCACACTTCTGTAAGACAAAAGATTGTCTTTCCCCAATAAGAAAACACAAATATTTATTTGGTACTAGTCAAGTTTTGGCACAAACCAAAGTTAATCACCTAGTAACCTGCACAACTTTTCAGAAGCCATTTTGCATCTGAGGGTTTTGACCACATAGATCTCGAGTGTAGGAAAACCGTCCAGTGCCCAGGAGAACTGCACTCTGGCTACATTGCCCTGCCTCCAAGCACAGTGACCCTTACCAACCTCAGTGTAGTTCATGCTGTGACTTCTCTGTCTCCACTTCTTTCTGACCTCTCAAGAGAAAGCTGAAGGCAAGATTTGGGTGAGGAGCAAACAAAATCAGCACATCCAAAGAGAGGGACACATGAGTGACCACAGGAGCCCCACAAGGGCTAGGACTGTGGCCCACAGCACTTCCCAAAGATGCCTTCCACAGTCACTCCAACTAAATGCATTTTTCTAGAAACTTTTCCATCAAGAGGTGGAGTCTAATACTTTTCCAATCTGAGTGTGTTTACTACGTGTCATGCCTTATGTTTCGATGGCCCTCAAAGCCTCATGCGGTCATAGGGTGGCTTTTTCAGAGGTGGCTGGAGGTAGAGTGTGTGATGTTGGAACCAAGGGTGTGTGGTTACTAACTTAGTCCACGGGTTGGTTTGGAATAGTTCTGGGTAGGATTAAGGGTGCCCCACCCTGAGTGTGAGTGCTAACTGCTCTAAGGGTGGGGAGCTTGGATGGAAATAAGGGTACAGAAGGTGGGCTGGTGTGTCTCTGGTACTTGCTTGTTTCTTGCTGCCTTTTGCTTGCCCTGCTTTGTCATGAACCGTTTCTCTTCTCTGATGACCCTTTGCCATGCCACCCTGCCTTGGAGCTACCTCACTGTGAACTGAAACCTCTACAAACTGTGAGCTACAATGAGCATTCCCCCTCTAACTTGTGGGTATTGGGCATTTTGTCTCAGCAATGAGAAGAGTAACTAAGACACTGCACTTGCTTATACTAAGCAAATGCACCCAAAAGGGGATAGAGTGACCTCCAAATCTCAGCTACAAAGGGCAATGCAACTTCCACATTGCCAGAAAGAACACTCCCTTTCAGGGCCTTTTGTCCTCGTGAAAGAAGCCCAGCTGCCCCGTGGACATGCTCCAGGCTGGGCCACTCAGGCACACAGAAGCTGTGAGGGCCGACCAGAGGGAGACCCTTCTGTTTCCACTCTGGGTCACCATCAGACCGAGACTACAGGAGTCAGAAACGCCTAGCAAGGTCTTCCTGATTTCTTGGTACACAGAAACCAGGAGAGGTGACAGAGTGATCGCCATTGTGTCAGCTCTAAGTCAAGGACTGACTTATTGCAAATAATTGCTAACAAGAATTGTGACTGAAAGCCCTGGACATCAGAAGAGAAGGTGGGTAGAAAGGGAAGTGATCCCACCACCCGTGTCCTCCGTTGTATCTCTGTCTCCTCCCAGTTCCTTCCTCAGTCCAAGGATGCTTCATCTCCCTACTAGGCCTAGGAGAAAGCTCTGAGGTCACCCTCACATATCAATAGAGTAGTAGCCAGATAAACACTGAGAAGACGTCTGACCCACGTGGTTCCACCACCGCCCAAACTGTGGTATGTCCTTTCTCTGCACGAAACACCCATACAGTGGGTGAGGCAGACAGCTGTGTTGCTTCACCTTACACACATGGAGGAAACTTCAAAGCAAAGATGTAACTCTCCGCAATCAAACCTATGAGTCAGAGAGCAGCACAGAAGTAGTCTTCCAACTTTGATGCTCCAACTAAATGGTCCATAACTTGGAAACAAAGCTAATTTACTTCCTTCCCCTTGATCCCTGGTGGATTGTATTTCTTGTCCTTGTGGGAAGGGAAACTATTGGGAAGATGATTGACTGAATTGGTCTCTAAAGGCAAGTCTAAAACTCCACACAGCAATCCTGCATCAAGTGTGTGGATTCATTGAAATCTCTGATTTGTTTTATTCCTGGAACTTCGAGGAGTTGGGGCGGCAATAGGGTAACAAATGTTGCTCCTAATGAGCTTTGTTTGAGATGGAAGACCTTGCAGAAATACAGCCAGGGGACTTCGAGGGCATATTACCCATTGTCCGATTTGATGCCAGCTTGGAAGGGAGACAGACAGCAATGAACCTGCAGCTGTGGCAACAAGACACGTCTTTTCATGTCCTTCACTGTGAACTCAAGTCCAATCCTGGTTCTTGGAATCCCACAGAGCATTAACTTCACCTCTGAGAGACACACTATCCTCACCTGACATATTATATATTTAACAAATCAATGAAATAATTTAAAAATAAGCACAAAAGAAAAAAGCCATTGGGAATCAGTATCTCCAGATAATCTAGTTCAGGTACAGTTAGAAATTGAAATATGCATACAATATTTCTTGGAACTCAAAAGTATTTTTCAAATTAAAGTTGGACAATTATTACTTCCCTAGAGACATTCAGCTTCATTTTTCTAACTCTCTCTCATACTGTCTTCCATCTTAAAAAACACCAGCTTTTCTACAAATACTTCAGTTAGCACTATAAAAAAAACTCACACAAATGACTGACCTGATGATGCCTCCTTTCTTTTTGCTGTTTTTAAAAACAAACATAAAACAGCTAATGCTTACAGACCTCCTTGCCAGGTACAATTTCCTGCATGATGCTGACTTCATTGTACACTGCCAATCACCTCTACTCACACATTTCAGTCTTTCTCAAGGCCCCCATGGCTTCATCTAACTTTGTCACCCTGTTCCATTCTATGAAAGACTTTTCTTTAAAAAAGGAAAGTTCCCTGGAGGCATATTTGGTTTTAAAGCATGAGCGGAATACTTCAGTCATTTCCTGCCCTAACCAGAGCTGGCCACACAGAGGAGTTGAGGATTTTCATTCAGAAGATGAGGGGTAAGGAAGTAAAGGACAGGCCTGGGTCTGGGCCTGCACGTGCAGGGCACACACTGTGGCGAGGATCTCAACAGCAAAGAGAGGAAGGGTGTGAGCAGTGAAGATCTCCTCCATGCTGTCACCCAGTCCTGGTCAACCCACACAGCCCAGCTCCAGACTCCAGGACCCCAGGCTTAGTGCACCCCACTATGGCCAAAGCTTTGTGGGCTGGGGAAATGCGTGTCAGCTGCCTGGAAGTGCAGCCATCACCCACTCCGCGTGTGTGGGAATATGCCGTGTATGTAACGAGTTCAAAATGCACAAGGAGGAAACAAGACTTTGAAGATGAATCCATTTTAAAACTACTTGCACATTTTCCATATTCAGTCTTTAAAGGTTACCAAACCAAAGGCAAAGACCAAAAATTACAATTCCAGAAATCCAAACTGAGTCTATGTTGTGACATGATGTGTAAAGGATGATCAAACTATAGGGTATATGTTTAAGTAAAAAATATTGCATAAAAGACATATTGCCATTAATCCCCCTCAAAATACTACACTTCACTTCAAATGTACTTATCCCATTGCTCTTGTCACTTTCTGAAGCAGTTCTGGAAGTCCTCTTTCGTGAATGTCTTTTTGAGGTATGATCCAAAATACGGTGTGTGTTTCTGCCAAGTACCATTCAATGGAAAGGTAGGCTTACAAAAGCTTTATGGAGTATCCTCATCCTTCTTATTTACCGGATCTGTCACCATGTGACTTCCGGAGTGCTCCCCAAAGTCAAAATGACCACAGGAGGTAAATGTTTTACATCAACTCAGAACATCAAGGCAGCCACAACAGCACAACTGAAGACGCTGATGAAAGAAGCCTTCTAGAACTGTTTCAGAAATTGACAAGAAAGATAAGTGTATCTGAAGTCAGGGGAAGAATTTTGAGCGAGGTTAATGGCAATGCCTTTTCCTGTAATATTTGTACATGTGTGACATCATACTTCAATATGTCAGACAGGTCGAAAAGGAGATGCTTTTTTTCTCCACATCTGCCTGGTCTTATTAAAGACTTCTACATATCAAATTGGTCCTGAAATTTAGAAGACATGCAAATTTTTATTCAAAATTTGTTTCCAAAAAGCTCACTAAAGCAAGAAAAGAGACACAAAACCAAACTATAAATCCAAATAAGTTAGCTTCACTCTTTAAAAAGTTCCAAGCGGATGACATATTTTTCAGCAGAACAGTTTTGAGAAACCTAAATTATAAACATAAGGCAGACATTATCTTTGTTTTTCTCCCTTCACTTTATTGCTATAACTAATTATCTTGTCTGATCCTAAAAGAGAAAGATGTCTCTCTCTATGGTGTTAATCCATATATGTTTCCATAGAAACTGTATTGGACGTTAGAGTTGATTTGTTGTTATGTTTTTGTTTCTTTGTAATATGGCATAAAATACAAAATCTTGAAGACGAACTTTATGAAAACAATGCTGTGCTGTTTGAAATTCAGATGTCACAAACAAGGTAATTTTCAACCTATGATGCATAAAGATGTAGTTTACTTCTCCCCCTACCCCTGCTGTCTCTGAAGTACGCACTCCATACCAGTGTTCTTGGCTCTGAGGAGGTAAACACAGGGCTCTGGAGTGAAGTGGCTTCTGTCCTTTATGCACTCACACACACTCTCCGGGTTTCCCAAAAAAACGCCCACTGTGGAAAAGTCATGGCCCGTACTGAGGGCAGCAGCCAGCCCGCCAGTCCCCAGGCACCCGGCCAGCCTCACCACGTAGACAGGACTGCCTGAGGGGAGTCGGACACGGTGACCACCCCCAGGGGCTGTGCTTGTGGGAGAGCAAAGCAGACTCTAGCATCCTGGAAACAGCCTTAGGAAGTGGATCCATGGAACAGCTGAGCAAGGAAAGCCCAGTGCTGAAATCGCCCAGTGTGGGCAGCCAGGGTGTGCTCCTGAAGACAATTCTAGCTTCCCCGGTGGCCTAACTCTAGACAAAACGGAAAATCAGGTACCTGATCCTCTGGGTTCTTTTTTTTTTCTAAAACTGAGTTTATTCTTTCTCTTCCCGACCCTAAGTATTTGCATCCATTTGCAGAGTACCTCTCTGCTCTGAAACAAGTTTTAGGGCAGAAGAAATAGTACCAAATACAGCCACGGCCTTGGAGTCAGCTGGTGAACTCTGCACATCGGACCATCAGGGGTTGGAGGTTAAAACACGGCGCAGCGAACTGAGTCATTCTTTCGGCATGGGAGTGTTCAGTAGCTCGATCACCACTACCCAGGGCCTTTAGCAACATGAGCCCCAAGTCCTCTCCAGAGATTAAAATTCAATAAAAATGAGAGGTGGTCTTGGAAACTGTGTATTTTCTAAGGTTTTTCAAGGAACTCTGATGAGCAGTTACGTTTGAAAAGTACTCCCTGGATGTAAAGATTCCTTCCCAGAGAAGAAAATTAGGCCATGCAGGCAGTCTATCAGGGCAGCACAAAATTTGTAATGATCGGATAGTGAAACTTGGCTAACAGTCTCGCACCTTAATTCAAACAAAATGTAAAATTATCTCACATTTCTAAGTCTACAAATGCATGGAGAAGGCCAAGGGAAATCTATGCCCTTTTTAGAAATCTATGCTTCCTTTAAAGTGGAAAGCACTGGTTCATGAGCAATCTCTCTCCTCATTGACAGACGGGAAAAAAATGAATATTGCCAACTTCAAGTGTAAGAAAAAGATTCTACCACATAATGAAGGAAGAGAAATGTCACGAAAGTTGAGAAGAAAATGACTTATTCTTGAACTTTGCATGGTAGTGAGGATAAACGCAAGTAATAGTGTTAAAATACAATTTTCAAAAAGTTAAAAACATGACTTAATTTTACAGAATAAAACTATGCCAACTAGCTAGTAAGGGATTTGACAAAATAAACCTTGTTCATGAGAAAATTCAGAAACAAAATACATGCACAATCTGTGAAAGAAAAGAATGCCAGATAACTCCTGGGTTAGCAACGTAATGATTAATGTCCACAGAATGCTAAGATGTGAACATTCGAGTTTATATTTTCTAATGAAAATCTCTACAGAACAGAAATCTACAGTTTAATGTGCAGCTTCATGAATGGCAGTGCCTATGAGAAGTCAGCAGAGGACTACACCCCAAGTGTCAACAGATGCCTGAGTGGGCCTGTTAGAAAATGCACCATGTTTCAAAAGGACATGCAGTGACCTGTTTTCACATATTTCCAAGTTCTGGATAATTTTTCATCCTAAACATAAACCTCTAAGGTTAGGCTTGGTCTAGAACGGTGGCCTCACTGCGAGTGTCATTCGGCTCAGACACAAATGTCGCCGCATTCAGCATCCACACGACGAATTAGCCACTCACGGCACCTTGAGCCAAGGATTAGCCTCCGCCTGCACCGTGCCTCATGATGACCTGTGCAGACTTTGAAAGCCTCCTTTACTTGCACTTCTTTTCCAACGATAGGAGACTGAGCCCAAGCAATTCACTTCCATCTTGTGTCCCTTACATTCCTCAGGAAGGTGAGTGAATCCCTCTTTTCTTGAGGTTGCCCAAATCTTCTACATCATGACGTTCCTTCTCATCCACAAGGCTGGAAGGTAGGGGCAGCAAACAGGCACTGGTCCCCAAAGGCTCTCACACCAGCTCCACGCACGAAGTACAGTCTTGTTCCCTAACGGTGAGTGTGTCATAACAAACGGAGTTGAAGTGATTCTCCAGCACGAGGTGCTAAGATAAGACTTCCATTGAAACTTTGAAAATAGCTGCACTGTCATGGAGAATAGAGAGCCTGTAAAGCTGTGAATTATTAGTAGACAGGAAGAATGAAATACCACTTTTTAAAAGTTTTTATTTCTGTTTTCTTAAATATTTAGAGGTCAATCAAAAAGACAAAAAAGGACTTCTTCATTTTCCATCAAAATCAATAGAACATTACAAATAATACCAACAATATTTTAGGATGTAAAGCCACAATAGGTTGTGTTTAGGAGTTCATTTGGCTCTGTGTAATTAATTCCTATTTTGCTAAATCTCTTCTCAGTAGTCTGCTTTCATGAAAACATCTACTTTAGACAAAGAAGAAGCTTAAAAATATGCTATGCGTCCTGATGCCATGTGACACTTGTCTAAACAATGTCAGTATGGAAACCAGGCTGACAAGTATGCCTTGAAGTTTTTAGTTAAGAGTACTTGGCATGGTTCTTTCCATAAGATCCAAAACTGTCCAACTGTGTTGAAGACTCAGTTTCTATTCTACAGGGTATAACAGAGCCTGAGGCCCACATAAACAGAAAGTAAAACCACTTGATAATAAGAATAAACCATCAGGGCCGGGGATGCAGCTCAGCGGCACAGCGTCTACCTGGCAAGTGCAAGGTCCTGAGTTTGACCCCCAGTCCCCCCCCCACCCCGAAAAGAAACATCAATATAGAATGACAGGAAGTAAATTATCTATCAAAGTAAACCTACATTACAATTTCATAAGGGTTTGACTACTGCTTATCAATGGTCACTGGATACATCAAAAATTTCCATTGATTTTTTTTTTTACCAAACAAAATTAACCCATGCTTACAGAGGAAAAAAGAATAGCTACCTTTTCACTTGACATCCTCCTGCAGCACTGCTTTTAAAAGGTTAACTATGGAGCACATGCAATTATAAGGTAAAGTAACAAGGCTGTGTGTGTTCAAGTGCTTTCGGGGAAACCTGAAAGATAATTCAGTTGTAAACCATACCAGAAATATTTTCCTTCTCAAGTCAGGGTCTGATCTTGGAAAACTCAGATCAAAATAATCATCAGAAGACACACGTGGTCAGTTATTATTTGGCCACTTAAAATTTGACCAACAACCGATGAATACATAAACATGCAAGGAAGTATTGTTTTCCCTCAAGAAGGAATGAAGTACTGGCACATGCTACAAAGTGGATGAACCCCCAAAGTTTAGGCAAAGCGAGCAAAGCCTACTGGAGATGACCACACATTGTACAATCCTATTTGTGTGAAAAGCTGAGCGCGGGGAAATCCAGAAACAGAGTGCACCACTGGTCTGGGGCTGGGATGAGGAGTGACTGTCTCTGGGTGGGAGCAGCTTTCTCTTTTGGCCAAAGTGAGATGATCTGAGACTGAATAGCCATTGTGGTCGTACAGCTCTCTGAACAAACTAAAAACACTCAGTAGCACACTTTCAAAGGGCGAATTTTGTGACATGTGAATTAGATATGAATAAAACCATTTTTAAATTTCCATATAATAACATTAAGTTTGCTGTTTTTGTATACATTCATAATCAACGATAAAACAGTTAAACAATGTTTTGTCAAGAATGTTCAGAGATCATGAAAGGGTATTTTTCCCACTGATTACGAAGCTCGTTTTGCAGCATTCCAGCTCGCATGATGGTTTTCACAGTCTGCCGTGCTGTCCGTGGACTGCTGCTGTGGGATGTGTGCGTGGTGCAGTGTGTGTTTATTACATACGGGAGTCATACAATCTCATCATATGTGTATTTATTACATAGGTAATGCTCCCAATTCAGAATTATAACATCCTGGAATCACACAAGAGGGGAGCAGAACATAAAGGAGAAGTGGCATGCATTTCTTTATTTTCTAGATTTATTTATAACCCTCTTATTTGAAAATGGTTTATTTGATTATCTTTTAGCAACTTAAAACACAATTTTTGAGTTTGACATGTTATTCTGCCATTCAAATCATTAAAATAACAAAAACACATAAACAAATTACAAAGAAAAGCAAAAACTAGGAAGGAAATAAAAAATCAGAAAGAAAAGTCAAGATGATTCATTCAAACAAGACCATCACATTAATAAGTACAACAAATTTAAGTAAACTCTTCTTTAAAGTTCGTCTCACATAGAATTAAAAACTCACATTGCTTACAAGAGACAATTATGAGAGAAAGCTAAAATATAAGTATAGGTAGGCAAAAGCAAATATAACAAGAACAGCAGTGGTAATATCAAACAACTTTCAATGGAATTAGGATACTAAACATTAAAGCAGAGAGAATAAATTAGTACTAATTCAGTCCCATTTACAACCAAAATCTCAGTCACAAAGTTCTGTGTGAGAAATAGCACAGTTTCAAAATATATAAAGTAGCTTTCTAAAATGTTAAGAAAAAAACTGAACCAAAACATGAAGATTGAGAAAAAATCTTACTCACTGCACATAACCTGTGACATGGACATCAATCATTTGAAGGACACAACACGATTTAATCAATAGGCATCTACTGAACGCTGTACTTTTCAAAAAATATGCATTCCTTTCAAGTGTTCATGGAATATTTATTAAAATTGATTGCATAATAACTGAAATAAAGAGACCTCAACAAATTCTGAAAGACAAATACTGAGAGACCACATTCTAGCAATGCCATCAAACAAATTTTAAATATAAAAATCCAAGTGCCGAGGACCAGTAAAACATTCTTATAAAGTACAATGATGATGATCAGTATATAATAATAAAATGTAGAAAAAGTAAAGATGCTAATTGCCTAAACTTCTAGGCCAAAACTTTAGCTACTCTCAGAGGTGAACGTGTTTTTGTCTATGTGCTGCCGAAGCAAGCACAAGTGAACATGTGTTTGGAAAAAGTAGGAGAGAGCCGAAAGGAGGACAAGAAGGGAAGAAGGGAAAGAAAGAGACCACATAGTAAATTTAAGAAGTCACATGCACTGTCAAGTAAATTAAACAAAGAAGTAAAGCTCTGAGGAATGATACATATATAAGCTACACTTAATAAATTAAAATAAGGTAGTTAATTTCAGAACCCAAGAGTTTGTTCTCTAAATAAATGACAACAAAAAAATTCAAAATACTGCTCTGACAAATCTAACTTAGGAGGAGAAAAGCACTGAGTGAGATGAAGTATGAGACAGACTACCGCCAGCGCTGCTAGGTGCCACGCCCGAAATGCCGAGCCTGCTAGACAAGGGCCTCGGGAGAGCTGGCTCTAGCATATCTTTTGCTCCCCACGTAACAGCTTCAGACCCAAATGCAAGCCTGTTTTGCAGAACATATCCTGTTTTTAGAGCACAGCACAGAAATTTCTGTCAAAAATTTGTTTTTCACAACAAAGATAATGCCTGGCTTTCATTAATATACTTTGCAACTGAGAAATCTTTTGGATTGCCACAGTTATCAATACTGTAGAGTCCTTAAGAGAATCTTCTGTTAAGTGCCTTCTTCGGCAGCTAAAACTTTGCCTTATTTCCCTGAGGGAAGATAGATTATGATGAATAATGGATCAGATTTTTTTTGCATAATGCACCTTTGATATTTACTAAAGAAGAGCTTTTCAGAAAAATGCAATCAAAGCAAGTCATTCCCCAGTTATGGAAAGGAAGTACCTCTAATCCCAGGGATACACTGTATGTTGCAATTTGGCTTGAATAACTACACCCAGTAGAAAGCCAAAAGTCGGGTTTTCCTTCTCTCGTTTCTATTCAGGTATATCTGCTTAAAATTAAAACTTAGCTTAACATTTACAGAGGAAAGAGCAAGACTGCGGAACACAAGCCTGCAGGTTTGGGGAAGCTTGAGAGAGAGGAGGATGGGCTCCACCCCGGCCAGCTCTGACTGGCCTTTGGCAGCACTCCTGCGGCCCACAACCAAGTCCTGTCTCAGTCACTTTCCTGTCCCTGGGCAAAACCGACACACACAACTTAAGGGGGAGAGGTTGATTCGGCTCACAGCGTTAGTGTGTTCAGTCCATGGTCAGCCAGCTCCAAGGCAAAGCCAGCCAACAAGGGTCTGGGCAGGGCATGGTGCAGGAAACCTGCTCAACTGTAAGAAGCTGGAGACAGTGAGGGAAGGGAGAGTCGAGCAGGAAGGAGCCTTCCGGGTCAGCCCAGGAACCTCCCTTTCCCAAGGCCCCACATTCAGCTTCGGATGCTTTAATGGATGAGCCCACTGACACCACAGTGCCCATGACCCAGTCACCCCCGGAGCCCTCCTCTGAACTCTTGAGGCTCTGGGGAGACGCTTTAGATCTGCCCTCTATCCAGCCCCAGTTCAGCTCAATGCCCTCCCAATCTAGGTACTCAACACTGTTCTCGCTTAAAACAAAATACCAGAGCCTAGTCGAGCTTGTGAGGGGTCAGGGTGCTTCAAATACAATCTCGACTATGTCTCCGGGTGGTAAACATCATCTTTTCAGCCAGTAGTATGAAAATGTAGCATGTGATGAATCATTTCACTGCCAAAATGGCTTTCACTCCTGACACTTAAAAACAGAAACAAGGGCTCAAATGGTCACATCCACCAATTGATTCTATCCAACGACACAACCACTTTTTCTAAAGTGTGTTTTATTTCTTTGATTTGGTTTGGTTTAGTTGGTTTAGGTTTATTTTCTCTTTTTCATTTTCCTTCTTTCTTCTTTCTTTTTTAATCTGCTATACTCAAGATTACATTTAGGTTTAGCCAGAGGCTAGAAATTATAGACAATATGTCCAAAGGAAACTTGAGTTTGGCAGTATGTGTCTTCTTTAATCTCTAATGAAAAGGGTAGGCATGATTTCTAAAGATGACCTATTCCTAGACACTGCTTTCAATGAGAAGAACATCATTAATTTATCAAACCAGCATTCTACTGTAAAATTCAGAAGTCAGTCATTTCCGTGTTGTCCAATATAGCAGTCATTCCCCACAAAGAGCTGTACAGATTTTCTGAGTTAATCAAAATTAAAGTCAAAGTTCAGTTTCTTGGTCACGTTAGCCTCGCTTCAAGGGTTCAGTAGCCCGAGAGCTACCATATTAGACCACAGATACAAAATATTTTCCTTATCACTGAAAATTCCATCAGAAGTCTGCTTTAGGTGCAGAAATGGAGGTAGACCTTGGCCTAGATCCCCACGTTCCTTTTATATCCGCAGAACTCATCCTTATCCGACACCCACCTTTGCACAAGCCACTAAGCTGACAGGACTGTGAGCACACACAGGACCTGGTGGGACTTGGCACTCCTAACTCCCTCAGCACTAATAAGTGACTACTTTTTCCCAATGAGAAGTATGGCTCTTTAAAAGTTCCCCACACTTTTTAAAAATTGGCACAGAAAAGCTATATGCATCTATGTGGTACCATATAATGTTTTGATACAGGTACAAACTGTGTCACCATTAAGTCAGGGTTATTTGCACATGTGTACCTCACCTCGTTTATTATTTCTTTGTGGTGAGAACATCTAAAATTCTTTCCTCCAGATGCCTTTAAATATATAGTACATGCTCTAGAGCCACTGTCTGTGCAAGAGAACGAGGGACTCCTTTATCTTGTGGCTTCCGTCTCCAGGCCTCTCCTCTCCCCGTTTGCAGCCTCTGGTAACGACCACTCTTCTCTCAACTTCCGTGAGGCCAACCCTTTTTTGGACTTCCACGGGAGTGACATCTCGGAGTCTGTCTTTCTGGGTGTGGCGTGCTCCTCCTGGCGGAATGTCCTGCGGGTCCACGCACCTGGCACCTGGCTGCTCTTCAGAGAGAAGCCACACCTCCACACGCGTCTCCCGTCATTCTCTCTCACACTCACACTCTCCCCGGCAGCTCCCACATTTGCAATCCGCCTGTCTTTCAAGGACAGTTTAAAGGCCTGTCGCTCCCAAAGCCTGACCCCACTGCCATCTCCCCTCGACAGTCCCGTGGCATCTATATCGACAGATGCGGACCCGTAACTAGTTCACTGTGTTCCTTCCGCCTCTTTCCTGCAAGTCTTGGGCGCTCTCTTTTCAGACTGCCATGGGAACTTGTTCTGCCAAGACGGCAACGTTGGAAACAGTGCCAATGACTCCGAAATGAAAGTCACATCGGCCTACACCTTGGCACCTGGCGGCCCAGATTTTGTACTACTGTGGTTTTCTAGAGCTCACCGCTTTGTCCCAAGCCACGAGACCCCATGGCAAAGGCAGAGCTCTTACTCCTCCTGCAATGCTGGGCCCAGGGAACGAGCTCTACAGACACTTTCTGCTTAGTATCAAGCAGCTTCTCATCTCGAGCGCCCTCTCCATGCTTTCTCTTTGAAAAACACCACACTGTCAGCAGCTCCCATCCTCCCTGGGGAAGTGTTGTTTTCCTCATTGAGCTTCTTCCCTTATTGTCAAACAGTAAATAGCTGATTTTTTGTTTGTGAATGCATAGATTTTGCCAAATAGCTTGGAAGTTCTTAAAAGTTCTTGATCTCCCCATACCTGTCCCACACACAGACTCTGTTTAGGTTTAAGCGGGTAAATGAATGCGACAGCTCTGGAGTATACACAGTGCATCTCTGGGTCCCGGCCACCTTGCACCTGCTGCTTCTAACACTGCAGTGACAACAGCACATGTCAAGCGTTACCAGCCAAAGACCCAGGTGCGAATCTCTGCCCAGCAGATCTAGGCAGTCTATTCCATGCCCTGAAGAGGGCAATCCGGAAACGGTGGAAGGCTGCTGACAGGAGGAAAGCGGGTATGTATCTGGTTAATGGTTCAGATCCTGATGAAGAGCACTGGGGGAGACCTAGGGGAATCAGGGCTTAGCTCCGGCTCAGTTGCTTTCTCTGAGGCTTGTTAGGAAAAGTAGAGTTCCAGCAGGAATTAAGTCACGTCACGGGTGAAGGTGATTGGCAATCTGACATTCCCAGTGATACACAGGAACAGAAGGGGGCCTCAGGGAGACACAGGTAAGAAAGCTGTGGCCACTCGCAGAAGGAACAGTCATTGTGCGCTTTTACAGTGGCCCTGTACGGGGGAGAAGAAATGTTTCCAACTGATTGTGAAGCTGGGTTTTTCTGTCCTACCAGCCCTATTAATAGCTTAAGGTACCTTTTGATCTTTCACCGTTGACAGTTTTTTACTTTTTAGTCATTAAACTCTACTTAGTGTAAACTGTACGCTAGGCACTGTTAGAAAGACTTTCTTTAATCCTTCCCACACTCTGTGAAGTAGGTACTAACACCATCCGCCTCCAATTTAAACCTGGCAATACTCGGGCTCGGAGTAACTAAGTAACACAGCTGTGACTGCACAGCCAGAAAGAGCAGACTGGAGCCCAGGCGCGCCTTGCGACCTCGTAGTGGGGGCTGCCCCTACAGTCCTGGGCTCCGTGACAAGGGTGAAGGCAAAAGAAACTAAGGCCCGTATACCTCCCCCACCCAAGTTGTCCGCAGGTTGGTTTGAAGTCATTAACGTTGAGGTGATGTTAGAGGTAATGCTGGGACTCCTAATGAGCCCATAAAGCCCGCTGACCCTCAGTCCTGGGTTTCTACCTCTGAAAAATAGAACCAGGCTGCCCCAGGGAAGCCAAGCAGGGGCAGGCATCGTGGCGACGCATTGGGGATTTATGGAAAAGAAACGGCATGTTCCCTAACTCTTCCTGTGTGCGTTTCCGGAGTAGAGCTATTTCATGTGCCGACACTGCGGCCCGGGAGTTTAAATGAGTTCTGAAATAAGAGGTTCTGAGCCTGAGAACTGCCTGCTTTTCTGATCTGATAGGATCCTTTCCAGAGATAGTGATGAAGGCTGGAAAGGGGCCTCCAGGCTGCACTGCACCCGTCAGCGCCTCAGCTCCTGGCGTCCAGCTCGCTCATGCTGGGAGGCCTCCTCATGCTGAGGGCCACCGATTCTGCCACGGTGAGTTCCCGTGCCGAGCGCCCCCTGTGCAGGCCGCTCCCTCTTCAGCAGTGAGCACCTTTCTCTCCCCGGTGGCTGTGTTTAAACTCAGGCCTCCTGGCTACTTGGTGCAGCCCCAGGCCCCACGCAGTGACCCAATTCTCCGTCACTCCTCCCGGGGGGCGTGGAGATGTCGGTCTCTGGGAATGCTGCTCCGGACCCCATTCACACGCTTGTGAAGATCCAGTTTGCAGGAGGAGTGCAGTCTACATGCATTTTGAATGGGTTTGGAAAACACCTAGTTCACTTTATCCCCAATTTAAATATAAGTGCAAAGAAAAACGCTTAAAGGCATAGTAACTCCCAGCTAGAACAGAATTCTGGGCATTCAAAGCCTAAGACCAGCATTCTGTTTTCTCTTACAAAAAGAACGGCCAAGAAGGGGTTAGAAAAATAGTGCTATCACTTCCTTCCAAGAAGAGGGGTCATTATGTTCTTTGTTTTTTTTCTTCCTGCAACTAAAGCCTCCCAGTGTTTCTGTTCTGGTTTTTGTTCCATTCACCTCTGCCAAATTGATCTGTGAATTTGGTCTAGCTGCTTTTTATGCTGGTAAAAAGCTGACAAAGCAACCTCACCAAAAAATCACTTTCTTTTCTGAAGATGTTAACTGCCTGGAAACCTTTTTAAAAGTAACAATCTGGGTTTCTTCAAAAACATTCTGCCCAGTGAAGTTACACACACCTGCTCACAGTACTGC
Source organism: Heterocephalus glaber (assembly GCF_000247695.1). The sequence continues at coordinate 1,114,401 of NW_004624738.1, read as the reverse complement.
AGGTCCACCAGGGGCCACCTCATTACTTGGCTGCTTGTTTGGAAAGGTGTCAGCTGCACGTGACCCTTTTGAGGAAGGGAAAAGGTTGGAGGGTCTGAGATTGCTGTATACCTAGAAGTAAGGATGGAAAGAATCACAGCTGTCCTTTTCCACCAGGTACCTCCTGCCTGGGCTTGGCCCAGCTGTGCTCTGAGATATCACTTCACTAGCTGAAGACCCTTACCCCCCTCAAAAAAGAAAAGAAAGAAAACGCAAAGATAAAAGCAGTTCCCAGGCTCATCCCAAACCAAATACTTAAGAATCCGCAGAAGCACGGCCTGGAAACCAGCATAGTTACACACGGCTGTCACAGGAAGCCAGCACCAGGAGAACCAGGGCTCCCGACACGGCTGACATGGCCGGTCAGGTGCACAGGAACCAGCAGGACCGGGCGACCCGGGTGTGAATGAGGACCCGAGCCGCAGGGAGAGCGTCCCTTTCGAGAGGAACTCGGCGAGCGAGCCAGCGAGCCCCGCATCCTCCTCTGGGAGGGGCTCTCCGCCAGGTTCAGGTCTCGGGTGGTCTGGTCCCAGGCGGCTGCAACTCTGGTCACTGAGGCTAGGATGAGCTCAGACTTGGCAGCCGGGTGCTTCCGGCCAGCTGCTTGTGCCAGGGACAATGCGCGGGTGACTTTGTGTCACTACTGACTGACTTAGTCTTCCTGATGTTTTAAAACATAAAAATGTGAAAGAAATATTAGACTCAAAGAACTGAAAAAGGAACTCCAAAGAACAAGAGAAAAATTTGACTTTAAAAAACCCTGAAGGGCGCGGCAACAACGGGAGTTCTCTGTTATTAAACACACTGTGGGGATGAGTGGATATTTTGGTACGAATTTTTCATATTTTCGTATGAATATTTTGGTGAGAAAAATTTATAGAAATGGGTTTGCTAAATCTAAAACATGAAAAATTTTAATTTCAAAATATACTGCCAAATTACCGGGTACAAAAATTGTAGTCTCACTGTCCACATTGAGAATTCCTATTTTTTTCCATATTCTGATTAAAATTTGCTATCGGCCTTTTCATCTTTGCTAACTTGGTAAGCAAAACAGTAAAACATTGCCTTTAAATATACGTTCTTGTCATTATGGGTGTTACTGGACTTTATTTTTAATATAAAATGTTATTTTCATATCCTTTGTCCATTTTCTATTTGGGGGCCATTTCTTCTTAATCTGTAGGTTGTGTTTTGTTTTGTTTTGTTGTTTGTGTTTCGGTTTGGTTTTTTCAGACAAGGTCTTGCTTTGTAGTTCAGGTGGCCCTGAGCTCACAGCAGTCCTCCTGCCTCAGCCTCCCAAGTGCTGGGATTACAGGCGTGCACCCCACCATTGTTGATTGTTTTTTAACATTACAGATATTATCTCTTTATCTACTGTATAGACAGGCACAGTGTTCGCTGATGGACATTTGCTCTTCATGCTATCGTGATCGCCTGTGCCTCACGCAGAGTAGTTTTCCTTTATCCTGGAGAACAATAGCACAGACTTTCCCTGGATAGTTTTAGGCCCTCAGGTTTGTGAAGATGCTGTCTGTCTCCAATATTGTGCAAATATTCACTGGAATTTTCTTCTGTCTTTTTCAGTATTTTGTTGTTTCCACTTTAATACTGAACACATTATTAATTTAATTTTTATATAAAGTGAACAAGGATATAACTTTTTTCTCAAATTCTTAATCAGGGAGACATCAAAGCCTTGAACATCGTGAACAATAAACGTGCACGTCACCATCACCACGTGTTTATGTCATGTGACCATTCACAGTGCAAAATTCCCACACCACAGCAAGAGTCCTAAAACCCTGAGGTCACTGTAACTGATGCCGTGCCTCACCCTTGCTTCTCCTGAGTCTTTCAACATCCTTTGAGGAAGAATTTTTCTCATTTTACAGATGAAGAAAATGAGGAAACCTTTTATACAGGGTCACACAGCTAACCAGTCAGCTGCAGGAGGCAGAGCCAGTGTTTTTAGTGACCAAAGAAAGGCGCGTGGGGCAGCTCTGGGGTGCACACCGGTCACAGGTGGAGTCTTACCAGGCGTTTCACTTTTAAACCATCACTGTTCTCACTTATTTGAGGCCTATCATTTTTAAAAACAATTAGGCTCCTGAGATCTGGAGAGCACACATCTGCAGAAATGTGGAGACCGCCAGATTTTGACTGAGACTTTGTGATTCTGAATGTCTCTATCTGTCCACCTGTCTACTGAGAGACACATGTAGAAGTCACATAAGGAGAATCCAAAATAGGTGACGTATGTTCTCAGTCTCTACATGGAATTAGACCTTCAGGAATGCCAGGAGCTGTCGACAGGTGGCCGTCAGCACAGTCAGCGTGCAGTCTCCGGGGCTGTCTCATTACTGCGCACACGCACCCACACTTCCACAAACACACTGCGCAGGGCGCACTCCTCACCTGCCAAAGAGCCCAATGGCAGGGACACCGGGCTCTTTGCGCTGGTGAGGGTCTTTGTGACAGTGATACACTGTTTCTTGATGCTCAGTTCATAGATGACGCACACAATTTCTGCCTCTGGGTATCTTTCCAGGTGATTCCATCTGTTACACCAAAGTCCCAGGGGCAGCAACCCGTCCTGCAGTGTCTTTACTTCCTGAACATCCATAGCAAACTGCTACTGTGTATCTACCTGTGCCTGCCAGGTGCCGAGGAGAGTGATACAGCAGACTCCAGTGTGACTGCAGGCTCCCCTTCTAGCATGACCCTGGCACACTCCACGGGAAGCCTGGGTCTGAAGATACCACGAGGCGCGTCACCGCCTTCAGAGACTGGAGCCCTGAGAGCCCTTCCCAGGTGTTGCGTAGACAGCCACTCAGCCCAAGAGGGCAGCAGAGCTATGACGAAAGTGGAGGCACAGGAGTGTTGGGATGCAACAGTCAGCATTGATTTAGGGTGACACACGTAACAATCCGATTTCAGCAAATATATTTTATCAACATTATTAAGTCTTTTCTCTTTAGATAACAATGTTTAGGTTTCTGACTTAAGGAGGTCCATAAGGGGAAGTACCGTCCCGCAGGGGAAGGGACCCATACTTGCAACACAGCCCTCCGGACATGGGTTGAAGAGGGAGGACAAGAACCATCTCTATGCTCCAGCTTTCTGGGGCTTCCCAGAGAACAATAGAGCTGAGCATGAGGAGAGAGCCTTTGGGTGGCCAGCTCTTCAGATGGCCTGCATCTCCCTGTCTCTTCTCTCCCAGAGTGTGCACACTTTGGTCTTGTTTGCCCCCCGTCCTTCCCGGAGGTTTCTCATATTCTCCTGCAGACCAGCTTGTGAGGACCTTTGGCTTCAGCCATGGAGCAGATGCAGGCCGAGGTGTTTACACTGGAGATTTTCTGTGAGGAGCAAAACCCAGGAGCTATTGGAGGGCTTCATCCTAGGAAACCAGGAGACTCATTGAAGGAAAAAATACCAAAGTTGTTTAGATGGCAACAAGCAAAATCCATCCCCTGGCTGTCTTCCAAAGGCTCCATGCATACTCCTCACATGAATTCCCTGGGGCTCCAAAGAATACATCCTGATGATTTTTGTTACATGAGCACTGATGCTGTTTCTGTATTCATGGAATTTTCTCTAGAGCAAGGACTTCAATAAGTCCTAAATGCTTCAGAGGAAAATGGCGTGCAATAAAGTACTACATCTTAGCTCATTTAAACATTATTAATGGTACTAGTTCACGAATAAGCCTGGAACTCTGAAAGAGAGCTAACAAATGAGGACTCTTTACAGCTGGTTGTCTTAGCAACTGGTATAATTTGGCACAAATGAATTATATAACTGATTTTGAGAAGTGTCCAAAACATTCAATGCTAATTCAGAAGTTAAATCCTCCAGTTGTATAAGAATATAATAGGAGAGTCCCAGCACCCAGAAGGAAGCTCCCCCACCACCATCCCAAGCTCCTAGGGCAGAGAAGGTGAGCCGCAGGGGCACCAGAAGCACATCCCCCGGCCCCATGGAAATGAGACAACTCGTAAACAAGCCTCAAAAACAGACTTCTGGATCACCTACAGCAACCCCAAAGGGAAACGAGATGGAACACTCTGATACTCAACTACCTGGACTCTCTGAACTGGCAACAAAAGAGGATCTGGGAAAAATGAAATCAGAAATAATTACTCAGATAACAGCAAA
>NW_004624738.1:1074926-1107554 GCF_000247695.1 Heterocephalus glaber | reverse complement strand
TGTAATATGCTTTCTATATCCTTTTAAATTCTGTAAAATCTGTGGTAATGTCTCCTAGATCTTGATACTGTAATTTAAAAAATGTATAATTGATACTGTGCAACAGGAAAAAAAGGTCTAAAGGAGCAGGGGAAGTGGGAGGGGTAGGTGAAAGGAAAAAAGGGAAAAGTAAAAATATGAGAAAAGGAAAAAAATGGAAACAAAGTCTTTGCAAATAGGGAGGGGTGGAGGCGGTGAAGGGAGGGCAGGGGAAGGGGAAAAAATAAGAACCAAGAGACTCATGTAATGGTACAAGATCCCAATGATGAATGTAACTGTACTTTATACATAAAATTTACCAATAAACTTAATGGGAAAAAAAAGAATGCAATAGGAAAGGCAAGTAAGGCCTACTTATACTACTATAATAAACTTTTCTAAAGATTCCTATAATTCACTTGATGAGAAAGAAGTTGCTGGACTAGGCCATAAGACCTTGAATGCCTGTTCACAAGGATTTGAGGTAGGTCTTCAGGGCCACTATTTTGAGTCACATACCACAATACTACGCCCTTTCGCAGTAACCCATTATCTCCTTTATATGCTTCATTGCTTGAACCACCACCAAAGTTTCCATTATTTATTTATGTGTCCACTTCCTTTCTATCTGCCTTCCACTACTGTGCTGCTGACACCTCAGCCCTTGCGAGGTCATAGTCGAAAACTGAAGCAGAGGCCAAGTGTTTCTGAGAGATGCATTCATTATGAGTATGTACTAAGATGCAAAAAAAAATTGAAAATACTGCCAATTTACATTTACTATATTTATATAATAAATATATGATTATTTCATTGTTTTCAGTTACAATCTGGAAATTATTAAACAAAGAAATATAGTAGTATTTACTGGAGTTCACAGTATCTCTCATAGACAACACATTATCTAACATCACACATGTTACAAAACGTGACCTATAACCAAAATGAGGTTTAACATTAGCCATTTACAGATGTGCATTTATTTATGGCCTTGAACCTATAGATTGATACTATTTAAGAAAAGAGTTTCCTTGTATCTCAGGTCAAACTCGACCTCCCCTAGGGTTAAAGATACAATCTTGTCTTCAGATTTATTGCTGAAATGTGTCTATGCCTAGAATAATACTGAACACTGGGTTGACTCTCAACAAATATTTGCTGAATGTATGAAGAAAGGAAGAAATAAATTCCACAGTTGAATTCATGACTTCTTCCAGTAACCAGTAATACGAGTCTGTGCCTCAGACTGGCGCGGGCAGGTTGCCAAGCTCCCTCAAATCTCACTGCCCCTCTCCTCAGGGCTTGGTATGACCTCTCTGCAAAGCCTCCTCGATTCTCTGTTCCCTTGCTTGCCTTACTGTCTGGAACTCCTCAAGGCAAACTGAGGTGAACAGTTTTTCTAGTTCCCAGTGCTTTACAAAGCGACAGTGAAGTGAGTCTTCCCTCAGATGGGTGCTTCTGCTGCCATCAGCGAGGAAAGAGAAGAACACCGGGTGGGACACCAGAGCCCTATTCACCACCGTGGACGAGCCAACTCTGAACTGTGACAGCAGAAGTTCACAAGTTGGAGGGAGAGGAGCAACACCGAGGGAAAAACAGACAAAACCAAGAGGAGAAAGCGATGGATTTGTGTAAAGACGCAATTAGCCTTTCAGAAAAATTAGGGTTGAGGTCAAATTCTTCTGTCACTTTTGGGCTGCTAAGTCGTGAGGAAAATGTAGCCTATCCCTGGTCTCTTCTTTTGCTCGCCTACAGCACGAGGATGATCGTACCCACCAAGGAGGCTGAGAGGATTAAGGAAACCAGAGGCATTGCCCTCTCCTAAGGCTGGGCACCCAGCGCATCTCGGAAACTGGCCCTGCAGAGGAGACACGAACGTGACTGCATGGAGCCGGAAATGACCTTCTAGAAAGATCTCAGAAGAGCACAGGGCCAGAGGAAGGAAGGGCCCCTCCATCAAAGTGGGTCTGAGAACCAGGTCAGAGCCGTCATCCCCCGGCGAGGCCAATGAGCGCCACAGTGAAAAGCCAGGAAGAGGGAATGTTGGGGAGAGCCGAGTTGGACCGCTGGCAGCTGCGGAGGGCAGAGTCCGTGGCTCGCTTGCTTTCCTGTTCTTTTCAGTGCCTCACACAGAAATGGCCAGACAAATACAGATAATTGTTTAACAGAGGAGTCATCCACCTAGAGCATCCCCAAAACCAAAGGCCTTTCACAGAGTGCGTCTCATCCCTGCTCTGCTTATAGACGTTGTCGTGGAGCGAACGCTCTCTGAAGCCAATTTTAAGTGCTGGATTCAGAGTCATTGGGCTTATTTCTCAGCCCATCTTCTAAATGGATGCTTCAGGCAGAGGGATCATGCCTGGATCCTATGCTAACATCTCCCCAGCACAACAACTAGCACTAGTAGGTGCTCTGTGAAATATCTGCTAAATCAATGAGTGAATGAGTGAAAGAGTGAATACTGTATTAAAATGCAAGCATCCCTAGCATTATTTAAGACAACCAGGAATTAACAAATTTGCTTTCCTGTGGGCTACCCTGGGACTGGCAACCACAGAAGACACATTGGATCGGCAGGACCCTGGTTTCTCCTGGCAAAGGGCCCTCTCCACATGGCTTCCACTGAAGTACACTTCACAGTTCCTTTGCCTTGCCAACCAACATTAGCTCTTTCATATACAGCCCGATCAGCTTTACTTGATGGGATCATCTAGCTTCTGCTTAAAGGATCACAGCTTGCATGTTTTGGATCATCTTTGGAATCATTTGCTCAAAATATTACCAACAAATGACCAAAAATTCTGCAAATCCCCTCTTCCTCACCGAAACAAAAGAAAACAAAACAGAAAACCTCTTTGGGGCATCACTTTTCTCTAGATGAGCTGCCTGAGTACTGAATTCTTCTTATTCCTCCCTCACCTCTCTGGGCAAACAGTGCAGCAAGTGGCTAAAAGCTCAGACTATACCCTGCACTCCTGAGTCCAATCCTGGCCTCACCACTACACCAGCGGCCAGCCCTTGGCCACGGCTCCATGCCCTCAGCTGCAAACTGGCAAAGAAAATATTTTAGAAGTTTGTTACGAGGATTAATTAGCTACTGCATATCTACAGCATCGTAAAAGGCCCAGCATACAGTAAGCACTCAATAAATCCTTAGCTCTATACTTGCTAATGTTGGCAGTTGCCACTTTTCAGTGAAAGTATCCCTTATTTTTGCTGCCTCCACTGGACTGTGAGCTCAGATATTGATAACTATTGTTTGTCTTCTCATTTATACCCAGTACCTTATTTCCATCTGATATAGAGGAGACATTTGGCTATTGTTTGACTATAATTATCAGAAACAGTGAAGTGACTTTAATTGCATCGGGCCCCTCGGTGACATAATAAAAGTCAGAGGACATTTCAGATTTGAGGGATCCCATTAACATGATGTGAAGGAATAAAAAGACACAACTCAATGCTACAACTAAATAAATAGAGATAGGAGCATCAACAGAGTTCCAGAAAAAAAAAAACCTAACAAAATACTGAGTATGGCTGTAATATCATTCAATTTGTAAATATCAGAATTATTTTTAAAAATTCAATGCAATCTTTTTCTCAGACATGCACACACATCAGCTTTGCTTCATGTGACCAACAAGCTTTTGCTTAAAAGACCCTTAAGTTCCGTGACTCTTCATGGGAGTGGTTTTCCCAAAGATTTCTGAGCTGTGCAAATCCCTCTTCCTCATGAAAGAAGAGAGGGAGGGAGGGAGCGCAGAGCTGCTCCCCTGCCTGACAAGGCTGAGGAGCGAGCCAGAGCTGAGACACAGAGGCGGCGCCCCTCCGACTGTGAGCACAGACTGGGCTGCTCTGGAGGGACCCTAGAGGAGATGTAGACAGGAAGATGGAGCGCAGAGGAGGCCTGAGAATGAAATGCAGCCAGATGTTTACCTCAAGACCAAAAGCATATAATTAAAAAGAGAAAAGAACTTCCAGTGAGTATTCTCCCGGAAGGGCTCAAGGCCAAGCCTGCCAGAGCAGGCTGCGAATGAATAATTGAATGCTTCAGAGTGGAGGGGATAAAGCAGTGGGAAAATCAGCGTGGAAAGCAGGCCTGAGCAGGAAAAGCTGCCGAGAGACGTGACTCCCACAGGTACACGATCCCTGGCCGTGCAGGGGCTGGGTGGCCCCTCGGGACCCTGGAGTGGAGCAAGAGGCCAGCTCCTCGTCCATCCCAACCAGCCCACCCTGACTTCACTGACCACCGTTTGGATTCAGACATGGAGAGCCCAGCCAGCATCACTGAGCAGAGGGCGCAGGGGAACCCAGGCTCCCAGCTGGAGGGGGCTCCGCAGTGCTTCAGAGCCCCTGCCACACACACGTTGCAAAAACCACTGCTCTCACAAAATGAGAAAGTGATGACAAATTGCATCATAAAAAAGCAATGAGAAAAAGGAAATATTTAATTTAAACAGAAAGTGTTTGCCAAATAAAGAGTACTCCATAGACGCATGGATATGCAAAGACAAGAAATCTCAACTGAATGAGACAGAGCAAGTAACAACCGAAAGGAAGGAGCCTAAATCAACAGCATCAATATTTGAGACACAAAGAACAGAGAAAAAAGATGAAACAAATATTAATAGAATAGAATTTGCGTAAACGGAGGAAACAAAGTAAAGGGTCCACCAATTATTACACAAAATGTTAGAAAATAAAAGCCATACTTAGGCATACTTTCTGAATTTCAGAATACCAAGATTAAAGAGAAGAGTCTAAATTTTTTATGCAGAGAGCAGGTATGGAGGGTGTAGAAAAAGAAAGAGTCACACAGGAAAAAGAACCACCTTGCCACCATCTGGCTTTCAGAGACAGACAGACAGATGGAGGGTGTGTTAGTTACTTTTCTCTCATTGCTGAGACAAAATACCCATACCCAAACCCAAAGCTAGAGGGGAAGGGGTTTATCTGGCTTACAGTTTGTAGAGGTTTCAGTCCATAATCAGCTGGCTCCAAGACAGGGATGGCAGACAGCCATCCCAGAGGAGAAACAACATGGCACGTACAAGACAGCAAAGGAAACAAGAGAGTCTTTAACAGCGTCTCCCTGCCCCTTTTATCTTATTCAGACTACTTAGGGCATGCTTAATCCTAATGTCCTTGAGTTTAGCATTGCATTATGAATCAATTCCAGCATCACACACTCTAGATCAAGCCTATGACCGCACGAGGCTTTGGGGAGACATCTAGACCCAAACCATAACAGATGGACAGACAAACAGGCAGGCAGACAGACAGACACATGAAAGAGTTCAGAAATTTCTCACAAAATTTTTATTAGGAATTTGCTTAAATATGTGCTACAGGAAAATGATATATCTTCTTAAGAGTGATGAAATATATAGGAGCAATAGATATGAGTCAGAAAGAAAAGCTAGTAAAAGAAGTAATTCACAGATGTGGTGATAAGTTAGATGTACACTCAATCACTTGAGTGGCATGACCTGGGTACTCTATTCAGTTCTAGCCTCTTCCTCTCTGGCGCTGTTCCCCTGTGCTTTGTCTGCCCAGTAAGCAGCTTGGTCCTCCACAACCTTTCCACGGTGCTGTATCTGCCTGGGAGCCAGCTGACCATTGACTGAAACTCCTGAAACTATGAGCCATGTTAAAGCTCTCCTCCTTTAAGTAGTGGATGTAATGTGTTTTTTCCCCAGCAACAAGAAACTGAGGAATTCAGATCTCTATCAGTTATAATTATTATGAATCACTTTTGACTGAGGAAAGATAAAATTCAAAAAATAATCCTATTTTCACTAATTGTATCTTTAAGTGGACAACAGTTCAAGGAAACTAACATTCATTAACACCGCCCATTGCTAGGAAGAGAGCTAACAAGCATATGACTTGAAGAAGTCACAGATTGCTGAGCCTACCCTTGAGCTCATTTGTTAGTTATCTGTACAGAAATCACAAGTAAGCAAGGTAAAAGGTAAAAAAGGCCACAGTAACAACATGAACAAGACACTTATTGGAAAGCAGTGAGACCCTCAAGCCTCAGTCTTAGAGTGACAGTGGAAGGCATAGAATCCAGTTCCACTGGAAAGTAAGGTGCACAAATCAGCCTCAGGAAAGGGAACATGGAACTAGCCCATAATTAAGTGGCTCTTCAATGCCAGAGAGCTTTATTTACTCAGTAAGTGTGGAGAGCAGAGGAATGCACCACTAAGGACAGGCTTGGGTATGGTGCAGCAACAAACAAGCCCAAGATTTCAGTGACTTACAACAACAATTGATTTCATGCTGGTGCCAAATGCATCTCAGGGTGGGACAGGGAGGTCTTTGCTCGGGGCGGCCACCCAGGGTCTCAGTCTCAGGAAAAAAATCATTCTCAAGCATTGCTGGCCATCACCTTGTGGAAAAAGAGAGATATTAAGAGTCTTGCACTGGCAAATAAAGAACACATATTGCTCATGCTCGTCTCATTGACCAGATGTAAATCTAGGGCCCCACTCAATGATAAGAGACCTAGAAGTTTACTCCTACCTGGGATGGAGGAGAACTGGGAATGTTGGGGGAATATTGCTAATAAATACAGAGGTAGAGTAAGGGGAATTATAACCAATCCCAGTCAATCTCAGGAAGCCATTTCTGTTATCCCAAATGTATTCTAACGGATAATTTCATATTCATTAGATCAAAAACTTTTATTCCATTACATTAGGTGCCTATTCTAGCTAGCTAACCCAGTATGAAACACTACCCTCTAAATAGCAAAAGTATAATCAGCCAAGAATTCACAATAAATTAAATTATTTACTTGTAATTAGTAACAAATTAAATTAAATCCTCAATAGGACTTAATGAGACTCCAAACCAAAAGAGTTTTGTCTTTATTAGCCAATAAAATTTTTATTTATTCCAGTCCTCCAAAGCTTTGATGGTCAGGTCTAATGGAAGAGAGTTGTAGATTGTTTTCGTCCAGCACTAATTTCACAATAAGCTTTGAGATAAGAAATATGTGTTCAGATCCAGCTTACAAAGGAAAAATCAAAGTATTGTAAAAGGACTACCATCATCCAGAGAGAGCTGATTTTGTCTCCATGGAACACTCCCATCAGGCTAAATGTGAGCTGTGTCTACATCATCCCTGCTACTTTGCTTTGTTTTCCTGAGGCAAGGTCCGTAGATCACTGCAGATGTTCTCAGCCATTATCTGAGCTGAAACACAGTCTCCCACCCAGCACCTACCATAACTCACCAGCACGATGGCTGCTGCAGGAGGATTCGGCAAAGGAAGACAAAATGGACCATTCTGCTCAGTTAGCAGAAGCCTCTAAAGAGCCTCGTTTGAAGAAAGGCAACAGATTTAAAAGGTAAATCCTAATCTCCTCTTGTAACTGGTTTTTAAGGAGCAGGCGTTTCTTAGTCATGTTTCAACATTTGTCCTATAGTTATTTTATTTTATACTAAAAATGAAATGAGCTATGCATTAAAATAAACTTTAATTTATGTATTTAGAATTACGCTTCATTTCTTACACTATTTTCTACATGAATAACCCCAAACTTACGAGGTGAAAGCAGTTCTGTATGGAGTTGCTTGTTAAGCAGGTTATAAATATCCCTATCAGTGAAAACAATAAATGCCAAGGGCGCTCAAACAGACTGATGAGGCCATCAGCTCTAATCTATTAAAGATTCCAAAAATAAATCTATTAATGCTGTCAGTGTCTATTTTTTCACTCTCATTACAACAATTCTCAGAACTATAAAAGTTCCACAATGAGACTAACATTTTAAGATTATACAACTTAATTTATAATATTATTCAATTATTTTATAATGGTAATCATGGAGCACCTTGGTATGTTTTTATTTATATTCCATGAATGCTATGGAAAATTCTTTCCATTTTTTCATAGAAGATCACAGTACCCTTGGAATGAGATTTGCATTTTTAGATTTAAAGGAAAGCTGGGATATCAACTGAGCAATACATTCTAATAAACCTATTACAAGATAAACATTTTTTTCCAACAGCTCTGAAGAGATTAAGGTATGCAAATCTGCGGCCAACTAGTTATGCAAATCTGTGGCCAACTAGTACAGGTTAAGAGCAAATGACATTGAAAATTATAGATTTTGGAGTTTACAAAATCTCTTGCCATGGTTGAAAAGCTATTGAAACTTACGTAATATTTCCAAGCTTCAGGTTCTTTATCTGCAAAAATCAACTCGATTGAATAAGCAATTTTATATGAAATATGTATGACAGGCCTAAATGGGACAAGTAGACAATAATGTATTAACAGTTTTTTAAGTAAAGTGAACTGAATTTGATTGCCCCCCACAAGTAGGTAACAGCATTGGTACAGAGTAATCCTAGGTCATCTAATCTCCAGAGAAGTTGAGACTACTTGCTAATGTAAAGAAAATATTCAAAGTGTTGATTAGAAAAAAAAGAAAATGAGCTACTATTTCTTCCTCTATCAGCATGAGAAGTGAAAACCAAAAAGAAAAAAAATAGTGGATTCAGGAACAGAGGCCTGTGGTAATATAGATCCATGTGTGAGACCTCACAAAGGAAGTGTAATGTACAGACAGAAAATACCCAGAAATTGCTGTGGGAGAAGAAAAACTTTATTCAAAGAATGTACTGCTCCTGAACTTGCTTCTTTAATGTTAATGAAACTAATATTTCCAACAGAAACAATCAATTTTACTTTTTTGAACAATTTAATTGTAATAAGTAAAATCCATTTAAAATGGGGAAGAGGTTGATTTATGCATTTTGAAGGTGTTTATCCTAAAGCCAGATAATTTATCCTAGGAGAAAAAATTAATTTTATATAAATTAGACTTCACCAAAATTAAGGCCTTTTGAAATTCAGAACATACTACCAAGAATGTGAAAATATCTGGGTAGGTGATGTACATCTGTAATCCCAGCTACTCAGGAGGCTGAGGCAAAAGTGTCACAAGTTCAAACAACTTTGAAAGACCTTGTTCCAAAATACAATGAAAAGTAAGGGCCACAGAGGTTTCTTCAATGGTAGAGCACTTAGAGAGTGAACACAAGATCTGGGTTCAAACCCCAGTGCTACACACACACACACACACACGCAGTGAATGTGCAAGCCACAGCCTAGGAGAAAATAATTGGAAATAGCATATCTGAAGAAGGACTTATCACCAGAATATATAAAGAACCCAGTACTCAATGTTAAGAAAACAAATGACAAAAATTAACAATTATCAAGACATTTGAATAGATATTTCTCCAAATAAAATACATGGGTGGCCAATAAGCACATAAAAGATCCTCACTGTCATTTGTCATTAGATAAATGCAAAAAAGCAATAAGATGCTGATAGTATAGTAAGAATCATAAAGAAAGACAAAGACAATTTGGTTAAGGGTACAGAACAATGAGAGAATGTGAACAGGGGCAGCATATACTGCTGATAGAAATGTAAGATGGCACAGCCACTTTGGAAAGCAGTTTGTCAGTCTCTTAAAATACTCAACACGGACTTACCGTGTGGCTCAGCAGTTCTATTCTTGGGTGTGCACCACGGGAAGTAAAAACATACATCGGCACAAAGACATTTCCGTTGAGTATTTATTGTAGCATTATTTGCAATAGCCAAAAAGTAGAAACTACCCGAGTGTCTATCAATAGGTGAAAAGTTAGAATGTGTTACATCAATACAATAAATATTGCCAATAAAAAGAAAGGAAGTACTGACACACACTGCAACATAAATGAACTTCAGCAACACTGTGCTGATGTACAGGAGCCAGGCACAAAAGACTGTGTTCCATCATCAGGTTGGGAAGCGGGTAAGTTGCTGTCTGGGACAGGAGTGTGAATGACAGTGACTGCGATGAGCACGTGGGGCTTCCGGGGGTTGATAGAAATGCTCTGAGATTAGATGGTGCTGAAGGCTACACAGTGCTGTGGATTTATAGATGAATGTTATGGCACATAAATCGTGCCTCAGTAAAGATGCTTATGGACAAACAAATTAATAGTGAACTAATTCACTAAAATTAGGAGAGCCACACAACCAACAGGAGCCTTTCCTCATCCTCAAGTACCAGCAGGCCCTGAAGAGAGCCAGTGACCTCCCTGCATCTGAGTCAGGCTGGGCAGGAAAGGCGAACGCAAGGGTCAAGCAGATGAAAATGCAGGATCCTCAGCTTGGAAGATGTGGGAACAAGGAACGAGCATGGGTTAGACCAGGAGAACGTTCTGTCCAGCTGTTCAGTATGTGGCCATGTGAGTAGTAGCCCTGAGGAGCTCATTCTTTTTATTTTATTTTTTATCTTAATTTCAAGTCAAAGAGCGATATACACTTAGTGAGTACCATATTTAATACCACATGTCTAGACTAATCCAAAACCCAGCTGGTCCTTTCAGGTACTTAGCTAATCTCTAGCCTCATAATTACTGGTGGTTATAAAGTTTACCAAGACAGTCCTTATACTCACTCAAAAATATTTATGAAGCTCCTATATGTGGATCATAGAACTTGATAATATGAAGATAAGTTGGATATGCCACAGTATAATTTCAAGTTGGGGACTGTGATGCCCCCTGCTTTGCTTTTGTTGCCCTGAACTACTTTGCTATTTTAGGTCTCTTTTGGTTTCAAATGAACTTTAGGATAATTTTCTCTAATTTTGTGAGATGTACTATTAGAATTTTGATCAGGAATGCATTAAATCTGTATAACAATTTTGGAAGTATGGCCATTTTCATTATATTAGCTCTTCCTACCCATGAACAAGGGATATCTTTCCATTTTCTGATATCCTCTTTGATCTCCTTTTTCAAAGTTCTGTAGTTTTCCATGTAAAGATCTCTTACTTCCTTCATTAGATTGATTCCTAGGTATTTCATTTTTGTTGGGGATGCTATTGTGAAGGGTGTGGTTTCCCTAATTTTTGTCTCAGTGAGTTTCTTACTTGTGTACAGAAATGCTATTGATTTTTGAGTGTTGACTTTGTATCCAGCTATGCTACTGATTTTGGTTATTAAATCTAGAAGTCTTTTGGTGGAGTTTTGAGGGTCTCCTATATAGAGAATCATGACATCTGCAAATAATGCTAATTTAACTTCTTCCTTCCTTGTCCTTATTCCTTTTATTTCTTTCTCTTGTCTAATTGCTGTGGCTAGTGTTTCTAGAACTATACTGAATAGGAGTGGTGACAGTGGACATCCTTGTCTTGTTCCTGATTTTAGAGTGAAAGCTTTCTGGTCTTTTTCCATTTAGTATGATATTTGCTGATGGTTTGTCATAGATTGCATTTATCAAATTAAGATAGAGACCATCTATTCCAATTTTCCGTAGGGTTTTACATAAATGAGTGTTGGATTTTGTGAAGTGCTTTTTCTGCATCTATTGAGATGATGATATGGCTTTTGTCCTTGGCTCTGTTAACGTGGTGTATTCCATTTATTGATTTGAGTACGTTGAACCATCCCTGCATCCTTGGGATGAATCCCATTTAGTCAGGGTGTATGATCTTCCTGGTTTGCAGCATTCTGTTTGCCAGTATCTTATTGAGGATTTTTGCATCTATGTTCACTAGGGAGATTGGCCTGTAGTTCTCTTTTTTTGGTTGGATCCTTCTCTGGTTTTGGTATCCAGGTAATGATTGCTTTAGGAATGAATTCGATTATTGCTTCCCTTTCAATTTCATTGAAGAGTTTGAGAAGTACCAACATTAGGTCTTGTCTAAATTTCTTGTGGAATTCAGCAGTGAATCTGTCCGAGCCTGGGCTTTTGTTTGTTGGCAGGTTTTCAATTACATCTTCAATTTCTTTGATTGATATTGGTCACACAGAAGAAATGGACAGATTCTTACATACATATGAATACCAAAGCTGAATCAAGAAGATATAAAATTTCTAAATAAAACAATATCGTCAGTTTTATTGCTCAAATTGTCTCAGATTTGGACACAAGTATCTTGAAGCTTGCTTTTTGGTTTTTGTAAGTATCCATTCACTGTTGAATGCACCTTTACTTTTTAGCATGAAATGTTCCTTATTCGTTTTGCATTTTCTCTGCCTTAGAATCAGCCATTTCTCTAAGGACCCATGCTTTGCTTAGTTCAAAGAGTAGGTACAAGACACAAGGTTTGGGGTAGTCCATCTTTCCAGAGGCCCTGTACTCTGGGGCAGCTTTTTGTCTCCTGCCAAAAAAGAAAGAAAGAAAGAAACGAAGTTTGGAGTTTATGTGTTGAAGTGCGCTGGGTCCTACATTTTAGCACAGGTTACTCACAACAGCCTCTGTTTTCCCCCTTTCTGACGAGCAAAGGGTGCAACTCAGAACTTGAGAGTTAAATGACTCTATCTAGCCACCAGCTAAGAGGAAAGGAGAAAAAGCAGCACAGATACAGGGATGGGAACTCCCCACATACAAGTGTGATTGTACAAACTGAGTGCTGCCCCACTCCTTCCCCTGAAAGAAAAATTAAGGATCTGCAAACAGTGCATCTGGAGCAAGTGTGACCTACGCACGGTTAAAGACAGAGGCGCTATCGCCTAACAAGATGGCTCCTTCACTGTAAGAGCTGCAGAAGCAGTGAAGTGCTTCTTTGCATAAATAATGCCACCCTCATGCCCAAAATCACATTGAGAATGAATATCCTCGCCGTTGTCCTGCGGTGAGCTGGAGAACACAAATGCTTCTCCAAATACAGTGTGTTGCTTTTATGTCGGGTGAGAGGAAACCAGTCCTACGTGTCCCAGTTTCACGTCTCCCCAGGGACTCTGGAGGGGACCTGAAGTTCCTGTTAGCTTCCCTGGTGTGGCAGCAAAACCGCAGGCTTTGGGCCGAAGCAGGCACCAAATCTTGGCAGGTGAAAGCTTGCCCTCACTTCACAGCCGACCTCTGAGGACCTACAAAGGCCCCATAGGAAACGTAATGCCTTGAGGTCTTCCTCTGGTGGGAGATGGAGACATTTCTCAGCAAATGTGTGAGCAACTTTTCTCTCATTGCTGAGACGAAATACCTGACACCCAAAGTTAAAAGGAGAAGGGTTTATGTAGCTCGCTCACAGTTTGTAAGGGTTTCAGCCCATAATCGGCTGGCTCCAAGGGAGAATGGCATGTGGCAGAGGGGCACCTCAGAGGTTTATGGTGCCCTCACAGTAGCAAAAGCAACTCGGGACCCTTAGCAATGTCTTTCTGACCCTTCTATGTTATCCAGACTACCGGGATCAGGGCAGCGCCAAACCAGTCACTCACGTGTATTGATTCAGTAACACATGCCCTTAACCCAGCGTCACACACTCCAGATTCAGCACCTCTGAAAAGGACTGCATGAGGCCTTGGGGTGACATCTAGCGGTGAAGGAGTTGGGATGGAACATGAAGAAGAGCTGAAGGGTATTGGGGGCAAAGAGGGAACTAAAAGTTTGAGAAATCGGGAATCCTATATGATAAACCCACTGAGGGTTCAGAAGTGAGACCTCTCCCTACTGGAGAGGCCACAGTCGTATTTCCCAAGTGGCCTCTGCTGCCCTGGAAATGTTCTTTTAAGAAAGTGCTTGAAGCACCACTGTGTGTCTGTGTGTGTACTATGTTTGGGGCTCGAATGAGACCATCCCAGACATGGTCCAAGATCCCAGCAGGCCTTCTCCTGCAGAGTACAAAACAGAGCCACAGATGGCAGAGCTGCAGGTTAGAGAAACCTCCCAAAGCACAAGAGACTACGGGGAGAATTCCTCCCCCAGTTCCCCACTAACAGGAAGAAACCCAAGAGCCCTGCTTCACCCAAATCACGTTTGTGTTTCCACCAAAACATCGTCTTCGGTGTGAATCATGTGCACGTTTGCAGGGGCTGCTCAGGCCTTACTTCCCCCTTCTCCATGCTCTTCTTCGGGCCAATTAATGGCTCTTAGACCCAACCCATAACACAGCTAGGGGGCTTGGCACGGGGCTGAGAGAGACCGGAAGCTGCTCGCTGACGATGTGAAACTCTCTCGTTCCTGTATACTTAGCAGTAACCTTTCCCAAGACCCACACACCCAACCCCTAGCTAGACAACATATTTCAAGCTAATTTATCAACTGCGTCCCCATCTAGTCCTCTTTCTGTCTGCCCAGACTGTGCAAGCTGTAAAGAAGAAGAATCGTAAGCTCCCGCCTCCACCTGACCAGGCTGTGACCTCCTGGATGCCTCTCTGTCCTCTCCTCACAAGGCCAACAGCGGCTCAGGCCGTCACCCCTCCTTAGCTGTGCTGCTGGACCCAGCCAGTTTGAACAAACTGCTCAAGCAATACATCGGGGAGAAAATAATAACAATAATAATAATGACAGCAACTGCCACTTCTGCCAGTTCTGAGGCTGTTTTTCACACTGATCTCTGTGATTTTCCCGGTGATAAGTATTGGTCCAAATCTCACCTCTTGGTTTGCTCCTAGGGCTCTTCTGTTTCTGAGCACCCGCCTGGAATATTACAGGGTCACCCTGGGCGTGGCCTCATAGCCCTCCTCCAGCACCACGAGCTGCACCAGAGGTGTCCGGCCTGTGTGATCTCCACCCCAGCTCTGCACGCTGCCAGTGAGCCCCGCTGCTGCCTGGGAGAAGAGCTGGAGACATGGCCCATTCCCAGTGTCTCTCACCTCCAAAAGTTAACGGCTGAGTTTCTATACAATACCAGGGAAGTGCCTTGTGGCTTTTAAACCTTCTTTACATTCCTTGAAAATCCTCCCAATAGTCTGCCAAACTGTTAGGTTTCTCTAAAACACAAATTTGAACTTGACACTTTGCTGCTGGCTTCTAACTTCGCGGGGCACAAAAGACAGATGCTAAGCTTGTGGTGTAGGTTTGCCTGTTATCTGCTTGGGTTGGAACTGTATCTTCCCCCAAATGCAACCAAGTTGAACCACGACACCTTATTCTCTAAACTTACAAAGCTCTCTTGTCCTTCTGACTTTCTTCCTGTCATGTTTTTCTTCTGAAAAATTTCCCTTGTCTTTATCTTAATGATTCTTTAAGATGGCCTTTAAAGGCTGCCGCTTTTTGAGGCCCTAAATGTCTGTGTTCCCTACACTGAGGCTCTTCCAACTCTGACTTGCTGATCAGGCTCCTTTCCCTTCTTGATAAACTCCATCAGGGAGCCAGCAAGGCCTCCTCCATTCCATCCCTAGCTCCAGCATTTGACATGCACTAAGCGGCCAGGAATTTTTTTTAACAAGCCTGGGTTGGCAGGGGAATGAAAAGGTTCACTAATCCCATAGTGACAGAGAAATCACCCACAGATCCACAGACACAGGTTACTTCAGCCTCTAAACAATTATATGATCCTAAGCGATTTCCCTTTAAGCTGCACAGACGTGGGTTATGGCCTTACTCTATGTTTCGTAAGTATTATCTTTCCACCTGAAAAGTCCCATGACTGGCTAAAAGTTTGTTTCATTTAAAATGAGGGATGGAAAAGCAATTTCATGAGGAAAGCTTTGCCTAATTTTTTGTTGATGTGGACTCTTCTTCCTGTGGAAACCGTGGCAGTGACCTTGGAGATCCACCCTACTGACACCCTGCAGCCCTTTGCTTCTTTGTCACGTTCATGTGGCCCACCGAAATACCCTTGGAAAACCTTTACAGGTTTGACAGGAAAGAAGGCTTTGTACCACTAAATTATTTATCCACTTCACTGCAGCTCAGGTCTTAGGGATAATACGAGCAAATATCTTCATTTCCGTTTTGCTTTTCACAGAAGAGGAAATGAACCATATGCAGAGCCTACTGCCAATGGTCACACGTGTTGAGGACCTCACAGCTGGATGGTGAGGGCACTGCCTGTCACTGTGATGAGGCAGAATCCAAGCACAGAAGGTCTGAACATCAACCCTGACAAACACCATAGAAATTCTTTCCTGAGTTTCCAGGAGAAGGTGAAGATTATGAAGGTTCATGTTTACCTAAAGCCGTAAATCTAATCTCAAAACATTGATGCAGAATATTGCCTCTTAAGCAGGAAAATGTGGGCACTGCCCTCATCAGATGACCTTGCCACTCACATTCATTCTGAATTCACGCACGTGGAGACACCACAAAGGGCAGAGTGGCCATACATGATACTAACAGTTACCATTTGTGTGGCTACTTTGTACTGGACAATGTGATAAATAGCTTATCGTTCCAATTAATCTTCTAGGGACAATGAGACAGGCATGATTTTACCTATTTTATAAAAGGTAAAAGTTCAGGCTGCTGAAATAATATGAGAACTTACTCTACCAGAAAACTGGGAAATCAAGAATCATTTCCAGATCTGCCTAACCTCGAAGCCCTGGTTCTACCATCAGCTGCCTTGAACATACCCTGCCTCTGGATCTTACAGGAGAAATACACATCATTGTCGATGACAATGCTCAGGCCTTCGTTCCCAAATCTCTGGTCTTATTTGCAAGGTTTTGGAAGAGATTTAGGCCTGGACGTGTTGAGTCACTGACCTTCAGCCTGAATCTTGGTACCACGTGGTCATGGGAAACTTTATTAGTAGAGAGAACCCAAAGACAGTGCTATTTCAGGCAGCGTGGCAGCTTAGAGATCTTGAAGAGCCACCCCACTGAAGACGCCTCTTAATTTTGGGATGGGAATGGGAGACAATGAGATCGAGGTGTGCGGCGAGGCTGTGTCTGAGGCCCCCAGGGCCCCATCCATCGTGGTGACATCCACGGCCACCCTCAGGGCAGCATGCTGCCCAGGCCCAGCTCCCCGCAGGCCTCTCCCGGATGGCCGTACCAGCCAGCATTTCCCGAACCTCCTGGCAGTTGCCACCCCTCCCTGCTCGTCTGTACCAGCTTCTGTCTGGAAAGCGGTTCTTCCAGACTTCCTCCATTGACCACTCCTGGATCGTCTCTTAGACAGGGAACAGAAATACTGCACTACTTGAGTATATAGAAAAGCTTTTTGTACTAGGAGATGTTTTGTGAAACCCTGAATGTGGAAAACCGTTGAAAAGAGAATGTTTCCTGGGTCTTTGGCTTAAGATCGCTCATTGGAAACTGTGCCCTGACAATCAGCAAGCTGGCCTTGTGGGGGTTACGTGCAGAAAAACCGCTAAGGTCACTATGATTACCCTCTTCCTCATCAGAGCTTTTTCTTATCACAAAATAGACCGTTCTTGAGCAGCCAGGGTGGGATTTTAGGAGAGTTATCACACAGGAGAAGGGGGCAGATGTGACGCCCTGCCTCTCGTTCCAGCGCATGCCGGGCACCACTTCTCTTTCTGCCACTTAGACACTGCCAGTCCCTGACACTGAGCAGTTCTACACAGTCGCTGCAACAGGTCACACTAAAGGAGCACTAAAAACGAAATCATCTGTGTGAAGACCAGACCCCGGGAAGATGCAGAGCAATGGGAGTGTATACAGCCCTTTCCCCCCAAAGTTTGTATCCTGTAGCACAGATCTATGTTTTCTGTCCTATATTCTTTACCACTTCCTGTCTGCATCTGTGGCTCCCAGGAGGCTGGGCAGCTCTCATTAGGGATGATTCTAATTAGCCTTCCTCCTGTATATTTTGACCACAAAGTGTTGGTTTCACTACTTTCAGTCAATATTCAAAATCTGCTCAAATCGTGTCCTGCCCACCAAAAAAGCACATGCCCATTTGGCCTTCCTACATCACTTTGTTCAGTATTATTAATAGTTTTACCTGAGTCTTTTACTTCTTACACAGTTACAAGAGCTTTTGGAACAGAATCTATGTGACATACACATCTACATTCCCAGGACAGTACCCGGAAGGTACTCAGTGAATATCCACAGAATGCAGATTGAAGGAATATAGTGTTTTTTAAAACAAAATTTATTTGGCACTTTAGAAAACTAGGTCAGTTTGAAATGACATTATTCAAGTATGGTTTACTTAATCCCACCAAAGATTGGAAGTCTAAACAAAATGTAAAGATGATTTTTAGCCACACCAACCTTTTTTTTCTTAGAGGGAGGGAGGGAGGAAGGAAGGAAGGAAGAAAGGAAGGAAGGAAGGAAGGAAGGAAGGAAAAGAAAGAGTAGAATATGAGCAGGAGGAGGCAGTGGAAGATAGGGAAAAACTAAAATGAATGGGAGAATTTAGTCGTGTGGAGTTCTGATATTCTTCTCTGGGGTATGGAGATGAATCCTCTGACAAAGCAAAAACTTATCCCTAACTAAACACACCTAGATAACGTGAGTGCGGCCTAGTGCTCTCCTGACCACTGGCCTCTTGGTAAGCAGGGTAAGAAATAGAGGCTGAGTGATTTGGAAATTTCACTCACGGCTCACAGCTAAGACGCTTGCGTGCCAGTGGGAAGGAGGTTCTGGAAGTAGCAGAACTGCAGCGCGAGAGTAAATCCGAGCCCTGGTACAGCCAGGCAGGGAAACAGACTTCTGTGAGCTGTTAGGTTTTATTTCCCTCAGGATTCCTTTTGGAATCAACTCCTCCCTCTCCTTTCCCCTTACACTGGGGACCTTCTCACAGTGACAAGTCTCGGGGCTTGAATAATAAGCAGGAAAGTTGCCTTTTCTGAAGTTAAATTTTGCAGCACCAAAACACCACCCCAATAAGCATCTTTAATCAAATCCCTGACACTTGAAATCCCTGAAGGGAAATAGTCAGGAAAGGGCACACTTGGTGTTTAGCTGCCTTTTTCAGAAAGAAAATCTAGCTTGGACTTTGATTGTACCGAAGCATGGAGAGTGATGCCGGAGCTTTTCTTGAGAGCAAAGCTTAAAGGGAGATGTGCCCGACAGCACATGCACAGTAGCTGCCCATTCGGCAGGCCACTCTTCTACTTTTAGCTCTTTATTCTCATAGTATATCTGGGAGGGAAGTATTCCCATACCCCCTTCACAGGCAATAAAAATAAAATTCAGAGGTTTGAAGGCCTATGAAGCTCAAAATAAGGAAGCTAGAAAACTACAGGGCAGAGATTTACTCTTAGGCCTTTCTGGCAGAAATGTCCTGCCCAGTGCACTGCACGCCTGACGACAACGCCACCTGGAGGGGAGCAGTGGCAGAAGAAAGCACGCTTGGGAAGCGGAGTCCAGCGCCCTTCTCTCGATTTCCCGGAACACCGGAGTGGCTCCGCGTGCAGGCCCCTCTTCCGGGCCAGCAGCCCGGATCGGTGCCGCTCCACAACTGGCACTGGAGTGAGTGCTGAGCGCCAGCCCCCAGCCTTGGCCAAAGCCCGGGACGTCCCTCCCGTGATCCCAAGGATGCTGCACAATGCTCTTCCTTAAATTCCTGCACGTAGCCTTTCTTACACACAGGGAATCCCGTGATGGTTGTATGTCAAGTTTGCCTACTAACTTCGATCAATTCTCAGTTCTAAAACTTCTGAAATACTTTCGCCCAAGCAAGTTATTTGAAGTTTTTAAAGCATGTTTTCACACCTCTAAAAAGGAGCAATCATAGTGCCTATCCTTAAGAAAAGTACTGAGATGAAATGAAATAGCTCTTTTCTGACACCAATAAAATACCCAACCCATCGCAAATATATAAGAAATACTAGCCACTATCCCTGTGTGTCTCCCAGAAGCCTGTACACAACAATAGCAATATGGTCTTCTTCATACAGTACTGGCCTGACACATAGTGCTCAGAACCGACATGTAAAGTACCTGACCATCCATCTCTGGACAACTAACATTTGCATAAAAGATATTAAGACCTTCACTGAGGTCCTCTTCGCTACTTGTCACATGAAATTGACTGGTAATTAATTACATGTATATGACTAAATAATTCTTAGATTATAGGGAATGGAAATAATTAAATAAAAAAATAAAAAGGAAATCAAGAACAAGCTCAGAAACAAATCTTAGTGTATGTTAAGAGCAACTATAAAAATATAAATTTGCAAACAGACCTTTTATGGCTAAGAATCTCTCTCACAGGAGTCGAGGGCTCTTGATATCTCCTTCTTATGACTAAAGAAGTATCTAATCTCTCAAGAAATTTTCAGAGTTATCAAGAGTTTTAAGTAGATACCACCACCAATTTGTTAGCTCATAGGACACAGTGTACTAGTGTGATTTTGCTTTTCACAATGTTTTCAAGCACAAAATGTGGTGCATTGTATCTAAATATCTTAATTAGGTAAAATGAAATTACTTACAATTACTGCAGGATCTTATTTCCCAATGGCTTCAGAACTAAAATTAGCTTTAATTCAATAGGTTGTATGCACATCAACTTTGCACAGATAATGTGGAAAGAGACGGATGAAAAGACGACGACCAGACCAACCTTCTGACCTGGGGCCACCTGAACTTGAGAGAGAGCTCTGATCCTAAGATCAATAGAGATTCCACCAAACCTGGTGATTTCCTTGGCTCGGGATGCTGAGCCTCTTTAAGCTTCAGAATCTCACAGGGTCTATTGTTATGACTATAAAATATAACAGGATAAGAATGGAAGCATGTTCCATTGAAACCTAATCGGATTAAGGGAACAAATAGCAATGAGATGTGTTTGTTTTCGTAACGATGGCCCATGGCCCTGGTCTCACCCCTGACTAATTGGCAGTGGTACTGAGGTGCTCTTGCAGTCATTTAAATACAACGTGCCTGAGCTTTCAGAACTGTCAGGCTTCCCATACTGCAAAGCATGAATAGGGAAATATTCCCAGTCCTGACTGCCTCTGGGTCAGAACAGCCAAGCCTAAGCTATTTCTCTGTAGTTCTGAACCAGAGAAGTGAAATCAAAGAACTGGACTTCACAGTGCGTCTTGTGTTAGACATTCACAACACTCAGCCGTGGATTTGATGCAAGGTGGGACAGGAGGGAAACTGAGAACTGAGGAGGAGCCTATTACAGATGCCAGTCCAAGCATGGGCAGCCAAGAAGTTCAGATGCCACCGGGAATGTGGGCAGAGAAATGGGTACAGTTTCCCTTCGGCCCTCACTCAAATACACTGAAAACAGCAGAAGGGAATCTGGACCCTGGCAGATGCTCCCGAGTTGAGTGTTTGCTGTGGGAAATCTATTCATAAATAACAAGCTTCTGGGAGTGAGGAGGGGGATGGACTCTGACCCAAGACAGAGCTCCCTTGTCCTACCCGAAAGGCCAGGCCCGTCAGCCCGTGGTAAGGATGTGCCCTCTGTGGCCGGACACTCTGGGAGACCCCAGTCTTTCTGTAAACTGGTCGGTTTCCTAAGGCCTGGTCTCTGTCTTCACCCACAGGATGATAGCATGCAGCTGAGGTGAACGTGAGTCAGCGAGACCCTGTGTATGAGGTGCCATGCATGGTGCTCCATGCAGGGTGAGCGGTCTCACACTGGCAGGTACGGGGTTGACAGAAACTATTCAGCCACACGCATCTCCCTCCTTTGTTTGTTTACACGTACATTCACTCATTTATTCACTCAGCAAGCCACACACAGATTCACTTAATCATCATGCCATAAAACAATAAATTTCTGCTATGCACCATCCGCCGTACCAGGGACAAGAACAGATCCAGAAATGAAGTGAATGTCACCCTGCTCTTAAGGGTTTGGGCAAGCTTGGTCCCTGCTAGGATATGAGCACAAATGACGACAGTAGAAAGCACGAAGGGTTACACAGCACAAACTGCACTCACTGGAGGTTGGAAGGCAAAAGGAGTTTTTATTATCAGGGGATCGGGACAGGTTTGACAAAGGAGATGCCCCTGAGTCAAAGCTTGGAAGAGGAGCAGGAAGAGGACATGACTGGACACACCACACGGTCTGCTGGTCTTTCCTTTGCAAGTAACTGCTCGACCACACCACAGAGACCGCATGCATCTGAGAGCGACCCTTCCCTCACCTTACCCTGGAAAGGGGAATCGGGCCAGCTCTCATGTTGGTTAGCTGCAGTACAAGCTGAAATTTAGATCGCCCGACTCCATCCCAGAGTTCATCTGCTTCCTCATTAATGCTCACTGAATAGCAAGTGCTGGCTTAATGTCCTGTTCACAAATTCATTTTCCACATGTCTAGTTTAGTGGAGCTCATTGCAACAGAGCCTAACCACCAATAATTCTGTTTGCATTTGGCATAAACCTCAATACATGACTTACACTGAGGTGCAGTCTAAGTTGAAGCATGGTGCTCACTCGTACAAATCATATAATCAATCCCCATTGCCACTCCAGTATTGATCTAGATATCAATTAATTCCACACCCAGCTTTTTATTTCCTAGTAAGGTTTTTTGTTTTCTTTCACCAACATTTATTGTGCCAGTCTTATTCTGACAAAATCAGACACCTGGAAGATACCCAGTTGTACACTTTTACCTTGGAACTAAGTCATAAGATGGACAGTGGATCCTTTGTCACTTTTTAATAAACCACAGAGAGCTGTGCACCTCACACAAATAAAAAGGTCAGCATCCAAGGGCGGGCGGAGACCAAGATTTCTGAAATTCAGAAAAGTTTGACAAGATCTTGACAGATACACATGCAAAAATTAATTCTAGTAGTCTGACTAATTAGGAATAGGGCTATTTTGGAAAGAAAAGCAGGGAAAAGTTCAGATCCCAAAAATTGAGGGAATTATAATTAGAAAGAGGCAAAACGGGGTTTTGGTAGATACAAGTGGTGGGAGAGAAATTTCGTTTTTTCACTTTCCTCCTCTGCTCCCTTTCCCGGTGTGGTGGAATCTGTGCTAACAACTGAGGCAGGTATACACCAAATGAGTCAGTGGGTCTTTCCTTCCTTCCGTTGTGCAGACTCTTCCAATCCAAGGACCACACTGGGGTAACATCCGAGTTGCATGCTGAGCTCGGGAGTGAAACAGAGCAGTTGGCCTCAGGGTCTACCTTGGGCTCAGGCTCAGCCACTTAATAAACTGTTACACTTGGTTCACACAAGTTTTTCAGACTTCTCCGCACTGCGTGCCTATGCCAGATCTAAGCTAGCAATAGTGTGCTGTTCACTTCTGTTTCCCTTAACCCCCTGTCTTCCTCGGGAATCCGAAAGGACCAGCACCTGGGATGCAGCCACAGAGCTGGTGTTTGTGGAACTGCAGATCATGGAGTACATCAACATCTGTCCACTTACTGTCTAACCAGAGGACTCTGGATGGAAATCTCAGCTCTGTCACTTCATAGAACTGTAAGTTGGGCAGTTTCCTAACATATCAATAAGGATCATAAGAAAAACTAGGTTACAGGAGTCAAATGAGTTAGTGGAAATGAGTCTAGTTTGTAATTCATAAAGAAATGTGTATACATGTCATATTACAGAAAACACTTTAACTTTAGGGTCAGAGAGGAATTCTTTAAATACATAATCTTCATAATAACTTGATTCACTGTTTTGAGTTTTAATATCTACTTCTGTGAAATGAATGGCTAATACCTTCCTCAGAAACTGTATCAAATTTCAATATGATAATGCTTCTAAGTGTCTGATAATCCTAGTCATTTAATGAATGATTATTTGTATTATCATGTGTGTTATTTTTACTAATATCATTTCCACTATCTTATTGCTGAGTATACAGGACTGATGAACACAACCACAGAGCACCTCACTTCTCTGCCAGGGGTTGTCTCTGAAAGCAGATGTCTTCTGACTTTTCTGCACCAGCCTAGTACACAGAACCAAGCTCTGAATGTGAGGTACAAAAGTAGAGGCCCATGTAAAAGAATCCATATGATATTTGAGCTTGTGTGTCTGGCTTATTTCACTTAACATTATGTTCTCAAGTTGCATCTGTGTATGTACGATTGCCTCAAGTTTATCTTCCTTTATGGCAAAGTCGTATTCCATTGTGTATAAATACCACATTTTTCTTATCCATTGATCTGTTGATGGACATATATGCTGTTTTCAAGATACAGCTACCATAAATTGTGCTACCATAAACAAGCTGATTTTAACTCTTGGGACAATACCTAGAAGAGGAATAGCTAGGTCCCATGGAGTTTCTATTTTTAGTTTTTTGAGAAATTCAGAGAAAGTGAGCAAAATAAAAGATACATAGGAAGTAGGGAGAAGTCTAAATAATTCCCCAAATTATCCCATTGTTTCAAAAATATTTTAATACGTGTGCTAATTTGTTTCATTTATACTACTAGTTTCTCTTAGTTTATTAAAAAGAATGTTTTGTGCTATTATCTGTTTCTTCTTTATAAATCTTTTGTTTATGTCTTGTACTCTACTTAGAGTATAATGATACACAGTGTAGTATTGTCATCTATTATTATTTTGTTATGAAATGTTTTATTTTTTCCTAAAAGAGAAACGGAGAGGTTCACAGTGAGCCTGACTTGGGGGCGGCATCTCCGGAGGCCTTTCCAGTCAGTCTCGCTGAGATCCTGGCGTCACAGCAGCCTCCTCCCGTGGGCACGTTCAGCACAGCACACGCCGGACTCTGCCCTGCCATTCTGTATAGGCACAGATCCCACCTCCTTCACCTCCCCTAACAGTGGCCCTTCCACTTTCAGGGTTTGTGTTTGATGTGTGTGTGTGTGTGTGTGTGTGTGTGTGTGTTTCTGTGTTGTTCTGGTTGTAGTTGTTGCTGTCTTTGATGGTCCTGGGGTCTGAACCAAAGGCCTTCATGCTGAGCTGCATCTCAAGCACTTTTTTGTTTCTTTGAAACAGACCAGGCTCTTGCTAAGTGGCTAAAAATGCTGGGGCTGGTCTTGAATTTGCGATCCTCCTGCCTCTGTCTCCCAGAGTACTAGGATCTCAAGCATGTGCCATCACGCCCTGCTTCTGTTACGCTTCTACTGTGAGAGAAAACGTGGTACTTGTCTCCTTGCTTTCTGCGTCTGACTCTTGGGTTAACAGAATGTCCTCCACTTCCATCCGTTTCACTGCAAGTGCCGTGGTCCCGTCTGCTTTCTGGCCGAATAATGAATGTGTATATCACATTTCCTTTGTCCGGTCAGCTGCTGGTGGGCATGAAGGATGAGCCCAAGGCTTGGCTCTTGAGAAGAGTACCTCAGTTCACACGGGCGTGCAGGCATCTCTTTGTATGCCTGTGTCATTTCCCTCACACATGGTGTCGACGGATCACATGATAGTTCGATGTTTCGGTTCTTTGAAGAAACTCCAAACTGTTTTCCACACGCCAGGACCATTTCACCCTGACTGAGTCACTGTCCCTGACCAGGCATTAACTCAGAAGGGCGAGAGACTCAACATTCGTGAAACCCAATTAGGGTCTGTGCAAGGCGCAAACCAATTCCAGCAAAGCCTGCTGCGCACTTTCTCATGCTGCACTTAGAGAAAGGGGGTTTGTGCCCGAGGATTCAAATCTCTCAGCTTGGAAGCACTGAGATGGGCTCCTGACCCCAGACCCCTGACCTGGAGCCCCACAAAGATAAGCAGTCAGCCAGCGCGGTCTTCCTCTAGGCTTGCCTGAGTGGGCACGAGAGTGGCCATTACCCAAGAGAGGAAGGGGCTTAGCACAGCGTGGGGTTTGCAGCTGATCGGCGCATTGCTCACATGCGGACTAAGTGTGCTGGTCAGTACTGCAAGGCTGCAGAACACGCTGTTAGGGAGCTAACCGTCAAGGTCCTCCTTTGCTTGCCACGCACTCACCAGGCAGATTTCTTTGCTTTGTGGGCTTTGATTTCTTGCTTATAGGCTCATTCATCTGAATTTAAATTGCTGGGCAATGTTTTATATGAACTCCCCACTTCTCGTGGATTCTAAAGAGCAGAAACAAGCTGCACGTAAGTGGCAGGTGTTGCCTTACAAAGTGGGAGACTTGGCTCTGTTCCGTCATCTCTGGTTACGCAACCTAGAGCAAGGCCTTTGCTTTCTCTGGGCCTCGTGTAAATTCTGAGTCTCTTCGAGATCTTTAAAGTCCATTCGGGCCTACAACATAAGAATTATCCCAACAGAACCTCTCCTATAGGCTGAGATCTCCCCCACCAGAGACTAGTTTTCTGTTTGGTGGATTACAATGATTTCAAAATGATAAAATGCTGAGAATTTTAAGAATCAAGGTAGAAATACTAATAAGACCAGAGACATTTTATGAAAAGCATCTGAACTGTGCTTTATCTCTTTCAATGCACTGCAATGTTCACTGACCCATTTTATCATTGGTGAGCCAGAAATATATTTAATTAGCAACACGCAGACAAAGACAGCCGGCTACAAACGACGTACCAAAGCCCTAACTGTGGCTCCTGCAGACCGCCCGCCATAATTGGGCCTTACCCTCCTTCCCTGCTCAGTGCTGCCCGTCATGTGTAAGACTAGACAGGGCAGAACAAACAAATCCATAAAACCCTGTGCTTGGCTGCAATCCAGAGAGGTTTTTATAAAAACAAATCACTAAGAAAGAAGGAAATCTTTGGCTTTCTAGCAAGTCCTCCCCCTCTCTGGGCCTCAGTCTCTGCATCTGTGAATGGAGAGAGGGTAAATGTCTTATGTCCCTTCTTTTCCGTTTTAGGAGCCCTTGCCATAGCCAGGATGCATGAGCCAGGCAGAGTGCAGACTCCTCCCACTACCTCCAACCAGCGAAGAGTGGCCGGGTGACATTCCCAGAGGCCAGTGTGGGGCTGCAGAGGACATTGTCATGAGGTAGGAAAAGCATTAGACTCCTATCAGTAGTCCTGGATGGTGTAAAACAGCACTGAGCTGGACTGAATAATAATCATTTATGGAATGACCCCTGATTTCTTAACACTCCACTGGATGCTTTTTAACTCTCCCAAGAGCTTGGTGGTAGGTATTATTGGTCACAAGTGAGGAACCCAATGCTCAAAAATGCCAAGTAACTTCTTCGGGCAGGCAGAGCCAGCAAGTAGCAGGGCCAGGACTGTGAACATGCCATTGTCTTAGAAATTACTTGTCATTCCTTTCTGTACCTCGTTTTCTCTCCATGTTCCTCTATTTTGGGTTGTTGTACCAGAGTATCTGACCCTTGGTAATGCATAAAGAAAAGAGGTTAATTTGGGCCACGACTCTGGAGGCTGAGAAGCCAAACACCGTGGTGCTAGCATCCAGCTCGGATGTGGCTCTGTCCAGGCGAAGCAGAGAAGCAGAGGGGAGTTAGTGGATTCAGAGAGGAGAAGGACACGAGCAAGCTGAGAAAGCCAACTGCTCTGTCTCAACCTTGTCTCTCAGGAACTGGTCCTCGGGGCTGACCTCATCCATGGGGTATTAATGATTTCCAGAGTGGGCACGCCCATACCTAATTGCCTCCCACTAGGCCTCAGCTCTTAGAGATCCAGCCCTCTCAACCCCTGACACCAAGGACCAGCCTTCCAGCGTGTGAACCTCTGTGGACAAACCATATGCAAATGGTAGCTCTCCCTCATGGAATGGATGGAATTGAGCCTACTTTACCAGAGATGTTTATTAAATCAGAAAAAGGAGAAAATCACCTTGAAGAAATATGAACCCAAGAAGAAATAATTATGCTTTGCTAGGTGAACTTAATCTCCAAGTTTCAGTTCCTTAAATTCCCTGTCCATTCTCTAATAAACACTCCCATCTGAGCCTTGGACCCCACAGGACCAGACATGCTGGGACACCTCTGCACCTACCTCAGTTCCCTGGCTTCGGGATTCCTGTCCTATCCAGGGCCCAGGCACAGGACACGGGATCCCCTGGAGTTGTTTGGTCACAGCCTCATTTCTCTGAGCACAAGTCGGAACAAAGCAACCCAGAAAGACACGCACAC
Organism: Heterocephalus glaber; assembly: GCF_000247695.1. Next base: position 1,079,920 of record NW_004624738.1, on the reverse strand, counting down.
TACAGTTTGTTCTGGGAAAGCAGCACAATGCAGAGGAGGTCTAGAGCGTGGGGTGGAAACAAATACCACGTTGGTTAAAAGAAATGTCTGTGTGGCTGTACGTTCCTGGCAAACTTTCTGACCAGCTAACTTGTGAAAGCATTAACCCCACTGTGTACTTCATTGTTTGGCTCGTGTAGTAAAGGATGTAGTCGAAAGTGATCAATACAAGGTGCATAGTTTACCACTGTCTTCATGCATGTTCCCGCCCTGACTCAGTAAGAAGCATTTCTCATGTGGGAGATGACTGTTTTCTTCCACTGAGCCTGCAAACCTGCAAGGAGTAGATGCTTTGCACCAAGTCTCGCCCTTAGTAACCGACTGAGCAGAGCAGGATCCAGGTCTTCTGGTTCCGCACATTGCCACGTTACTCCATCGGCCGCAGTTAGTTCCTCTCCTGCAGTGTCCAGGACAATGCCCACCTCACCGACTGCTAATTTCCGGCCAAAATGGAAGCATTGCATGAAACGTCCACATGTCTCCTCAAAAGAAAAGGATTCTCTTTTCTCCTCTAAGCTCGAACATTTGTTACGAGTCTTGCTGACTTGAGGTCGTACTCTAGACAGTGCATGGGGAAAGGCCAGGGGCTCTACCTCCTTTAGGACTGTACCCTTGGGAAGCTACTTCCTGCCTTCTTTTTACTTGGGAAAAATAAACATATAGTTTGAAAAAGCCTCCTACTTGGGGACATCTGTTATTCACTGCTGAAAATGACCAGACCCTAACAGACACAACTGCCACCAGCATTCTTATTGTGATTGGATAAGGTAGTTAAAGTCAGCAGATGTCAAGTGTAGATTTTTGTCCAATCTGAAATTCTCTCTCTCTCTCTGTTTTGTGTGCTATTTTATGAACCTCGCTGTTACTTCTAAAGGACCGGGACCTTGTCTAATTATCCTCTGTGCTTTAGATACCAATAACACGTGAAGGAGGCATCTTGATGGCTCTAAAGTGCAGTCTGAAGGGGCGAGACATGCTCAAGGGTCTCTGCCAGTGCCAGGACCTCAGAGCATAACTCTTCTCTAAGGAAGCTGCACACTGAATCAAGGAAACTGACATAAACCAAGGGTCACATTCTCTGCACTTTCTGGAACATAAGCGTGGTTGTTATGACTGCATGGAGAAAGGCTATGTGTTTAGTCTCAGTAATCGAACTGATTATATTTCAAATGCAAACGTGCAATCTACTGCAGGCAGGAAGCAATTCAAGACTAATTATTCTTTCTTGTTAATGGAGAACATGGTAGCAGCTCTGAGAGCCACTATATCCTAAGCTCAGAGCTGAACACCCTGGTGAATATTTAAGGCCCGTTGGTGGTACAGAACAGGGGAAAGTAACAGACTCTTTTAAGAATGATCCTACATACAAAATGCATACATAAATGCGCCTAGCCATTGGGATCTGACTTATGATGTGCCAAGGAGTAAATACACATCTCACAGAGAGGAACGTGGATGACACTCACATCACGACTGCGTTCTCCTCGTGCAGAGAAGGGGACATTCCAGGAGAAGACAACCATGTGCAGTCTGAGTCCAGGTCACAGGCCTTGGGGTTTGAAGGGCGTCAGCACTTAAGCAGCAAGTTACTAGGGCATAGTCCCTCGAGTTACCTCGTTGCTCATCCCGTGGGAAATGGTTTCTCTGGTCGTAAAATCCTCGGAAGCCATAGAGCTTCTGGGTTTCCTGCTGATCCCAGCGGCACCCTGATTGAGAAAAGTGACAGAAGTTCAAGTCACTTCAACCTTTCGGAATCTCTGGTGGAGCATACAGCTAGCAAGCTCCCTGCACCCTCAGAGGTTGGATTCTCTTTTCCTTTCCTCAGAAGGTTTGATAGTCTCCTCCCATCTTACGTGCTTACCGGGCACGTAGAATCAAGCAAACTGAGGGCTGGAGCCCAGGGGTTGGGGGGAGCAGGAAATGGCCCTCTCAGAAAGTGGGTAACTTTCTAATGACATAATCTTGCTTTAGCTCTTCAGTGAATTTTTAAAAAATTATTCTCCTGTGTTTAAAAAATGATACTGTTATATGTTATAACAGATTTAAAGGCAGAAGAAAATTCTTCCGAAAATTCTTGACTCTTTGCTGGATGGTCAACCGTCTGCATGCAGACTGAAGAACGGAAGGCAAGGGAAGCACTGCTGGACAGCTATGAGCAGAGCGGTTTTCAGGTCGTGTGCAAGGTGAGAATCCAGCCAGCCCTGGGGGAGGTTGGGTGGACCGGGGACCCCGGGGTTGCTGTTCCACTGACCTACTCTCCCAGCCATTTTTACTTTTTATTTTACTCCTTCTGGCCTCAGACCTGCAAGCCTCTAGGCTCAGTCTCCTGAGGAGCTGGGATTACAGACATGCACCACTGTGCCTGTCTGGCCGCCCAACCTTAATCAAGCAGAGGAGAAAGTCCTCAATGACTTTCAGGACAAACTATGAAGTCATCCTTAATAGAAGAGCTGTATTTTTCCTAAACAAATGCCATCTAAGCTTGCTGAAACCAGCCTCAGCAAGAAAATAATCTTCTGACCAGAAGAGTCAAAATCCAATACTGTTTATGGAGATAAACAACAGTGTGGCATTTGCCTTAGGCCAAATCCATTTTAAACTATAAAACATGTTTGGAAGCCCATCCACCCCCAAAAATAACATAGTCATGAGAAAGTCAATCTAATTTAGAGACTGAGATTTGAAGTCAGGGAAAAGCTGAGCCTAAGAGTGAAAGAAATAGAAGAATTTAAAAAATAAAAATAGAATTTCTAGCGTTGGTAAATAAAATATACAAAATTAATCTAGATGAAATTAACAAAAGAGTAAAAATAGCAGGACAAAGTATCATTGAGTTTAAAAACAGAACCATAGAAACTATCTGAAAATAATGCATGAAAAGAAAAATACATACTAGTTTTGATTTGAAGAGAAAATAATGAAAAAATAAGACACCATTGGTTTGTGAGACAATATCAAGTCATCTATCCCAGATAAAATTGAAGTATGAGAAAAAGGGGGAAAACGTGCTAAAATAAGTAATGGCTAAATATTCTTCAAATTTGATAAAAATCATTAATTCATAGAACCAAAAAGCTCATTAAAACCAAGCAAGATAAGTACAAACAAAAACCACACCAAGGATTACCACAAATCAGATTGCTGAAATCCAGGTACAAAAAGAAAGTCATTAAAGCAATCAATTTTAAAGGCATACTAAATCCAAAAGCACATAAGAAATTCTAAACTACTCATCAAAACTTATGCTAACCAGGAGGCAAAGGATTGATAGCTTAAAATATTCTAAAACAAACACAATGATTCTCAGCCTACATTTATACTTCCAGTGAAATTACCATTCAAAAAATAAAACTGAATACTTTTCAGGAAAAGAAAAGCTGACATGCTAAGTCTTCAAAAAACCTGTACTCCAAAATACATTAAAGTAATTCTTCAGTTAGAGAGGGAAAAAGTATGCTACTGTATAGAAACTTGAATACATTAAGCAAAATACAAAGTTCTGGAAATACTAAGTATATACCTGCATATTAATTAAAAGTTTTAATTTTAAGAGATCATTGATTTTTAAAGAAAAAAATCATAATGGTGCATTATGAGATGTATAATATATGTCAAGGGATAGTGTGTGAAACAAAAGGATAAGTAATCAGGGGGAAAATAAAGATATGATGCATTAAATTTCTTACATTTTAGTTAGAGTGATACAATATTACTTAGAGGTAGACTACATAAAGTGAAACATGCATATTTTAAAGCCTAGAACTACCCTAAGAAGAATAAAACAAAGAGATATAACTAATGCAACAATTGTGGTTATATAACAAAATGTACAAACTTGAGAGGCCTTAATATGAAAATCTGGCAAAAGCATTACAAGAAAACCTACAAACCAAAATCTTTCATAAACATAGTTACAAAAATATTTTTAAAATATTAGCAAGTAAAATCTAACAGTATATAAAAAAGGTAATGCATCACAACCAAATGTGAATTATCTATAGAATACATAGTCAGATGGACATTTTAAAATCTTTTAATGTAATTCACTATATTAACAAAATTTTTAAAACACTAAAAACTGCATTTGACATAGTTTGCCATCCACTCATGAACATAAAAATAATGTTCAGCAAACTGGAAATTGAAAGTCACTCCAGCAACTGGGCATCTATACAAAGCCAACTATTAGATTAAAACTGGACCCTTACCTTTCACCATACACTAAACTAAAATCAAAATCAAAATCAAAAGTAACTACTATAATCCTTAAGGTGAAAGATTGACTACATTTCTGCTAAGATTTTAAAGACTAGCAATGTTTTTCAGTCTCACAGGTTTGGTTTAAATTGTACTTGAAGATCTTACGTAGAGCATTAAGGCAATAGAAAGAAGCAAAAGGTGTACAAATGTAAAAGGAAGAAGTAAAACTACACTAACTTACAAACAAAGCTGAATGAACAAGATATAAGCATTCTAAATAATGCAACACCAGATAATGAAATTGAAGATGTAATTAAAAACCTACCAACAAACAAAAGTCCAGGTCATGATGGATTCATTGCTGAATTCTGTAAGAAATTTAGAGAAAATCTAACGCCACTACTTCTCAAACTCTTAAATGAAACTGGAAGGGAAGCAGTACATGCTCATTACAAGAAGCAGGCATTACCTGGATACTAAAACCAGAGAAGGATCCAACTGAGAGAGAGAGAGAGAGAGAAATACAAGCCAATCTTGCTAATGAACATAGATGCAAAAATCTTCAAGAAGATACAGCCAAACAGAATGCAGCAAATCATCAAGAAGATCATACACAATGACCAAGTAGGATTCTTCCAAGGATGCAGAGATTGTTCAACATAAGCAAACCAATAAATGTAATACATCACATTATCAGAGCCAAGGACAAAAACCATATGATCATCCCAATAGATGAAGCAAAAGCATATAAGAGG
>NW_004624738.1:1043760-1073258 GCF_000247695.1 Heterocephalus glaber | reverse complement strand
TGACTGGTGCAAGCACTGTGGAAATCAGTATGGAGATACCTCAAAGAACTAGGACTGGAAGTCCCATTTGACCCAGCTATTCCCCTCCTGGGGATCTTCCTGATAGAATTAAAAACATCATACCAGAGTGATATGTGCACACCTATGTTTCTAGCAGCACAGTTTGTAATAGCTAAAGTTTGGAAACAGCCCAAGTGTTCATCAACCAATGAAGGGATAAAGACGTGGAATTTTTATACAATTAAGTACTACTCTGCCAAAAGAAAGATAAACTTGAGACATTTCTTGCTAGATGGATGGACCTTGAGACCATGCCCTGAAGTGAAATAAATCAGGCACACGCATTTAAATATGGCAAGGTATCTCTGGTGTGAGAAACTGAAAGTGTAAATGAGGATCAAAACGTATAATAGATATTGTGAAATAGGAAGAAAATGTCCAAATGGAAGGGGAACTAGCAAGGGGAGAGGAAGAAAGGAAGAAGAAAATAAAAGAAAAAAGAAGGAAAAAATGAAAACAAAGCTTTTGTAAATAAGAAGGGGAAGAGGGGTTGAAGGGAGGGAGGGGGATGGGGAAGAAAAGAATCAAAATACATTGCGTCCCTGTACAAATTTCCCATGACCAATGTTATCACTATGGATATCTGAAATATACCAGTAAAATTAAAAAAGAAAAATAATGTATATAGAATTTATGCTAACAATACAAGCATATTTTAAAAGGTACATGACTAAGAAACATTCACTGGCACTATCTGGAAGTTTACATGGTCTTATTTATTTATTTGTTTGTTTGTTTGATTTTTGAGACAGCGTCTGCTATATAGTCCTGGCTGGCCTTGAACTCACTATTTAGCTCAGGCTGGTCTCCAACTCCTGGCATTCTTCCTGCCTCGCCTCCCAAGTGCTGGGATTACAGTGTGTGCCACCCAACTTACATAGTCATGTTTATAAGTGCAACAGACTTTATTAATATTTTAAAATATATCAAAAGGATTATTAATTGAAAAAATAAAAGTAGAAATAAAAAGAGAATCAGCACCCATAACAGATTTTAATTCAACAGGATGATACAATGTTGCTAATCTTTTATGTGTCGAATAATATTGTAGAGGAAAAGGGTCTGGTTTTGTAGGCAAGGAAAGACTCCATTAGGTTTTCTGGCTAATCTTGAGTAGAAAGGGTTAAAATCTCACTAGAGAGTCCAATGAACAAAAGAAGAGAAGGCTGGTACACAGAGCCGGAGAAGCTGGCAGGCTGGCACTTAGCCAATTCAGCCTAGCACCCCCTTGCCACCTTTGATAAAGTGCAGAAGGGACAATGAGCCGTCACTTAAGACTCTTACTTAGTATATAAAAACAGAATATCCCCCAGCCTCGGTCGCTTTATCACTGTACTAAATACAGAAGCATCCCCTTACTGACTCACCCTCGTACGGCAGGCCCCGCCTAACCTTCCAGAGACAAGGCGCTGACAAAGACAAGGGGCCCACTTAGGAATCTGCACGTGGGCAATGGCAGTTAGGGTCTTGGGCCCGGACACCCATCCATGACAGTCCCCAGAACCAATCAGGTCGTGACAACTTCCAGAGGCTGACCGGGGTGGGGGGTCCCCAAAGCGTGATTGAAAAAGAGCTAAGGAACAAGCACCCACAGGGACTCCGCTTTCCAAAGCCCTACTCACGTCTTGCTGGGCGGCTTTCTGGCCTCCGCTTCTTTTCTTTCTTACAAATAAAGGGCTTTTCCTTTTACACTTTGCCCTGTAATTTGTTGCTCATGCTGAGTTTATGCTCTCCAAGGGCTGGGCAGCAGCCGTATGGTGCACACCCTGGACACCGCATTTCCAAACCTATAAACCCAAATTGATAGAACTTAAAGACAGAACACAGCATCTTTGGGGGATACTTTAAATAAATAACTTTCCAATAAAATGTTTTTAAAATCCCACTTGTGATAGGAATAAGAACCTGAGGATGCAGGAATAACTAACAAAATATACACAACACACACACGTAAAACTATAAAATATTGCTGATGGACACTCATGGATCAGAAGACTGAATATTAAAATTATTCTCTCAATTCTACTCAAATTAATCTTTTCAGTAAAATCTCAAACAAAATTTCAGCAAGTATGTTTGAAAAAATGGAAAGTTGATTTTATAATTTGTATGGAAATGCAAAGAACTTGAAATTCAAAATAAATATTGCTTAATTTCAAAACATAAAAATCACAAGATTGTGTTAATATAAGGATAGACAGCGAAGCAAAACAGAGTCTAGGTGTAACACATACACATACACGCAACTGGAAGTCAGCAATTCAGCCAAGATCATTCAACACAGGGAGGGTGGTCTCCTCAGCAAAGGGTTCTGGGATAAATGAGTGTCCACGTTTTTAAAACTGGACTCCAGTTCTTATTTCACATTGAAGGGAAGAGAGAGAGGAAGTTAGGTAGAGAGGGCACAGGTCCTGAACAGTTGACCTAAAGTAAACTACGTGTGGAGGTTTAAGTGAGTTAACATACCAGAAGGCCCAAATAACTGACTTACGCAAACCAACTATCATGGCGTAATAGAATACAGGAGACACAGAACAGGTCCTAAGCAAATGGGAGAAGCCTTGGAGGAAGTGAAATACAAACAAAGCTGCTTGCTTTCTGGACATCAAAGGCCCACCTGCAGCCAGGAGCATCCCTGCTTTCTGTCATGTTCAGTGGTCCCCGAAACTGTATAAAAGGCCACTGAACCTAAATACCTATGGTGTCCGCCTTACAGAACCCCTCTGTAATGGAGCAGGGAGCTTTTCCTTTTATTTTTTTCTACAAAACATACATTCAATCACTCCCTACTGCTTGCTGATTGCTGTTCTGTCAGCTTCAAATTTTGCTGCCTCCAAACAAGGATTGAGATCCTGCACAGGAAGAACCTGGTGACAACATCGTACAGAAAAATTACCCCCAAGTGAGTCATAGACCTACATACCCAATGTTTGTGCATGTTTGTGATTTAGCGATAGACAAAAATATTTTAGATAGAACTCAGCAAGTTTAAATTTCTGTTCTTCAAAATACAGATGGACAATGGAAAGATGGGCCATATACTGCTTTAAAGTTTTATATATGTATATACATTCATCTATGTATGTATATGCTTACATATGTGTCATATGTGCATATTACTATATAGTCCATATGTGTCATTTATATCTCTACCTTTGCATCTAGCTCTTTATCTGTATCCCTATCTATAGATATAGATATATAACAAAAGAATGCAAAATACAAGTATAAAAGAATACCACAATCACATTGGAATATAGTTTGACAGTTTCCTAAAAGTTTATAACATTTACCATAATACTCAGTAATTCCATTTCCAGGTATTTACCCAAGAGAAATAAAAATGCATCCACACAAAGAATTATACATGCATTTTTATGGCATTAGTAGCAAAAATTTCAAAACTTGGATACCTATCAACAGATGCCGGATAGACAAATTTTCATATATCCCTGAAGTGAATACCACAAAACAATAAAAAATTAATTATTTGTATATGCAATAGCACGGATGACTCTCAAATCATCATGCTGGCTGAAAGAAGCCAGGCATTAAAGAATGCAAACCTTATGATTCCATTTATATAAAACTCTAGAAAAGATAAATGTTTTCCAAATCTAATCAAACAAAATCTAATCTAAAAGGCAGATTTAATCTAAATTGGTGTTCTTCACCTGGACCCTGTGACTGGGGACATCAGGACTTTGGCAAGAGGCAGAGAGGAGCTTCCTAACACGATATAAACCTTTGACTTCTTGATTGAGGCAGTGGTCACGCGGGTGTATATATTTTTAAAACTCACCAAAATGTGCACATACAATAGATGCTTTATATGTATTAGTGCACAATGTGTAACTCAGTAAAGTTGATCTTGTGCAGAAGCATTGCCCTGCTGCCTAGTTTCTACTTGAAGGGCTTATGCTCTGCATTTGGAATTTTACTTCTGTGCTCTCCCTAGAAAATGGATTCCCTTCTTTAAAATAAAATATTTAAATGTAAAATAAAAATGCCCACCACTCGTCACTTAAGTGAGAGATCTATGCCAGCAGAAAATCAAATATTACAACAGAAATGCTGCGCACGGCCCAGAGGCCCGGTGTGTGCACCCACAGACACTGCACTGCTGCCCTGCACACAGCGGGCCTCACAGGGCAGAGCGGGCGGCTGAGGCACGGGTGCTGGTGCCGGGCGACACACTGACCTTGGGCTCCTGGTCCCGACTGCTCCGCCAGTGCTTTATGAAGGTTGGCTTTTATATTTGTCTTCGTTTTTGTTTCTCTCAGAAACTAGAAGACTAACAGGCAGGTCAGGCCCTGACCACTGACTTATCGATCACTCCAACTGGTCCAGGGCATCATCAGCTGCTTCAATGTCACTTCCAATTGCTGTCATCAAAGCAGGGAAGGTAAAGCTCAATGTTGACTGGATTTCAGCCATCAAAGGAAATGTGGCGCTGGATGCTGCAGACCATTCCAGTAATAGGCCTGAGAGGGACCCCTGAGCGCTAGTGTGTCGTGTATTTCCCTGAGAAAGTGAGCTCTGGGAGAAAAGAGCAACTTGGCCATGCACCTGAGGCCCAGGGATCTCACTCTCTGCTGCCTGAAACTGCCCCTGCCGGCTCGCGTTGACTGCAGAGAAGTTAGACGTTTTGTCCGCAGGATGAAACAGACTTTCAACTCCCCAAAACAGACACCAACGTGTCCAGGGGATGCATGGTAGGAAGCAACCTGTAACTTCCCTTCAAATTCCTGCAAAAAGAAAACGATGGATGAAAGGATAAAGCCTCCCTTTTTAACTTATTGAAAAGCTGTAATTTAAAAAACAATTGTACAGTAGTGGAATTTAGGACGAATGGGTGCAAGTGACAGAGACAAATTTTGCTCAATAAAAGAAGTTTCGAATGAAGGGAGGGCTAGGAATGGGGAAAAAATAAGAACCAAGATGCATCGTGTAAAGGTGCAAGTCCCAAGGAGAAATGTAATTGTGTTGTAGAACTACAATGTACCAATAAAAGATTTTAAGAGAAAAAAAAAAAAAAAGAAGCTTCTAGCCTGGAGAGTGGGTGGAGATGCAGCTGCTGTGTGCTCACCCCGAGGTGGAACCAGCTCCCTTCAGGGGTGACCTTGGACCCATGATGTCACTCTCAGTCGTGAGTCCGCGATCTTTTCCCTTAATTGAAGGTCGTATAATTTTTAATCCATTTGAGAATGATGGGGATAATAAACACAAAATACTACTCATGTGATCACAGCTCCCATTTTCACTATCCCCCCTATAAATTTCTTTGACATCGTTTACTACATGGATTTAATAACATTTCACTTAGCAAATAAAAATCCTGCCTCTGCATCACTCTCCAACTTTAATAATATGCATAAGCCAGAAACCAACAAACAGTTTGCTGTGGAAAGGAGCTCAGTCCCTATCCCAGAGTCCTTGAAGTCAACTCTTGACACACGGTCATTCTGCAAACATAAATCTCTAAGAGGAAGGTCAGCCACAGATTCTGTCCCTCAAGAGACCCTGCTGATGGTTTTTCCCTGCCAACAGAATGACACAAGTTCTTTCTATTCTCATCCTGGAAATTCTTTGAATTCTTCATGTTCTTGTAAACGGTTTCAATCTCATTTCTCACAGAGGGCACTTGGGACAAAGATGATCACAGGGATGGCTTTTCTTTTCCTTTTGAGAACTAATGAGACATTGTCTCTAAAGTAGGCGGTGCTCCCAGGGAAAGATAGCTCCAGAGAAGAACCCAAGTCAACATCATTCATAGTCTTTGAAACCGTCCCTCCTTTGAATAAAAAGACCACAGTTACACATAATGAAGTTTAATTTGTTAAATGCTGCTCAGAATTTCAGTTCCAAGACCCACTTGTTTAAGAATGTGCATTTATAGCCTGGAACTGAAGTACCAGCTCTGTGAAAGCCAGAAGATTCCTCTCGGCTGGTTCTGACCACCGGAAGGCCTGGCTGGGGAGGAAGGAGTTGATAGTGCGGACCCACTCCTGGCAGGTGGGTCTGAGGCACGCCCCTGCCCCATATTGCCCTGGTTCTTTCTTGTCGTGGTACACACCATTCGACTCTCCCTCACTTCCGAGGAAACAAGAACAGAAACTGGGCAGTGGCTTCTGCTGGATTCATTCAGCACAATTCTGAAGTGAGGAGTGGTATCCGCTGCCTACACAGTGCATCCTCTCCTGACCTTATTCTCCCCCACCTCATCCTCCAGGCCTTCCTCAGTTCCGGCTGCTGCGACACATTACCAGGCTGGCTGGCTCATCCACAGCAGACATTTGCAGGCTTCTGGGGCTGGACATCCAGACCAGGTCAGGGCCTGCTGAAGCCCCTGCACCGGGGTGCAGACTGCCCACACTCACCTGTATCTTCACGTAGCAGGGAGGTCCGGAGAGCTTTCTGGAGCCTCTTTTATGTGATCATGAGGGCTTCACCCCAACACCTAATGACTCCCCAAAGGCCACACTTCCTAATGCCATCGTACTGGGGTTAGGATTTCAGCATTTGAATTCAGAGGTGACACATTCGGTTCATCATACCTTACGTCCAGAAAAACATTTGCGCCACAATTTAACACAATTAGAATGACCATGCAGAAGAGTTGGGTTTAAAGCTCATAAGCTTTATATTTTAATGATGTACCTTCATATCCATTTCTTTAATTTTCAAATAATTCTGTAAGCAGATTTGTGATGTTTCTGATGAGGAAAGAAGACTGGAAGCCTTGCCTAAGCTCTAACAGCTACTAAGCGGCATCGAGCTCTCCTGCTCACTCTTTCTAATCCTCTCTTGGTAACCCCGAGGAACCGCAGCGTGAGCAGTTTGGTGGAGGACTTCTCTGCTCTGGCTGTTAGCTGATCTGAGTCAGTGCATGCCCTGTGAGGAGGTCTGCAGCATTCCTCTAGGCCTGGACACTTGTATAAGGGTAAAAAGAAAAACTCAAAAAGTCGTGAGTCGTAAGACTCCTTTCATACTAAAATGATGTCAGGCACCATCTAGTGTTCCTAGCATCTTTCTCAATGTATCCTGAGAGGTGGTCACTGCATAAGTTAAGAGTTATTTGTTTCCTAAAGAAGTTGGTAGCAGCCCAGAAAACAGAGTCCAAGTGAAAGCCCAGCTATTCATTATTTATAAAATCAAACGGTATCATTTTTGGTTGACAGTACATGAAATTCATTCTGGTCTCTCTCCTTCTCCCCTCTCACTTTATTTTTGTTTATTCAGTTCCCAAAAGAAATCAATAAATTTGAAGTTAGCAGTTGGAAAATAGCTTAGTTAATGACTAACTGATCTGAGAACTACAATTACCTTCTCTTCCAAAGAAATTATTTCACTCGAAGTTGAAATGGATTTAATGCTGCCAATCCTCAGAGATATGCTAGAAATCCCATATCTTCTTCATCTTCCAGCATAGAATGGGCCACACCCTGCAAGCTGCAGCACTGTTAAGGAGATGTGCTGCGTGGTGTCTGCAGATGGCAGCCTCATATGGGTGGACCCAGAAGACAGCACATCCATTACTTTCATCAGTGCTAAGCAGCTACCTTCTGCAAAGCAGTTCTGTCAAGTTGGCTCCTCCTTACTATTGGCTTCTGTCAGCCCTTCCAATGAATTTTAAGTGCTCAAAGATTCAGACACTTTCTGAAACAAGTATTTGGAGACTGGATGCATCTAGATGTAGAGCAATTGCAATGGCCCTTTGAAATCCTTGACCTCACACCCTGAGAAGCTGAAATGAGTTGGAATCTGCGTCAGCTACTCTGGGTCCTGGAATTGATACTGGAGGCAGGCTGGGAAGGTATTCAGAGACAGTGAAGTGTGGTGGCTTTTGCTCTGGAGAATATGGGAACAGCTCACATGCTCAGCATTTTGACCATCTTCTTATTCTGCTCCAAATCCACTCTCATAAGAGCTAGTTTTCTGACCTGAGCTTCCTGTCCCTCTGCAACTTTCTGTCCTGAGCTCCCAGTTTCTTCCTAATCCACTCCTTTGCCTTATCAACCAATTCCATCTCTCCCGGGATGCTTCTGTCCTTCAAAAAACATTTTTATGACTTCATCTCTTGCATTAATTACTATCCAGTATGATCTCTGAAAAAATTCTAATTAGTCATATTTTTACTTCGTTCCATTGTCTTGCTTGTCTTTTTACTCAGTATGTTGATTGCTTAATCTGCAACAGCTAGCTGTACCTATAAGGTACAACTTTCCTCCTTTTCCAGAGGTCCTCAACTGTCAGCAAAGATTCTCGGCAGAGCTTTGGTTGAAATATTTAGAATACAAACGTTGGGAAGTAACATTGGCCCCTAAATTAAAGCCTCCAAAATCCTCAGTCTGGATGAAGTTGTTCTTAATTTTAGACTCTGGGCATAGTCAGGGAATGAGTGAGAATATGACACTCTATCCACGTAAATCGCTTGCCATGAAATATCTCTTCTGTCCAACACTTAGATGAAATACAGATGCAGCGTATCATTTCCGTCACGGACCTCTGTCAGTCAACTGTAACAAATAATTTTGTCAGTTATCCTAGGGTCTCTGATCCCAGTCTTCTTCCAATTCCAAGAAGCAATAGCACTATCACTTTTTCTTCCTAGAGTCTCCACATTCCAAGAACTAGTGTCACAGTGATACAGATCCATCTCCTTAGTGGAATCTTTAACCTTGAATATTTAGCCTCAGAATCACTCAATCAATGGCCTGTCCTCCACTGTGAAGTCCACTGGACAGAGGGACATCTGATTTCCGCCCTCCGTATGAACTGATGTTCTGTACTTTTCCCAGAGCTGGTCCTCAGGAACCAAGGACCTCTCTTTTTGAGTCACTGGAGTTTTATTTGGTATCTTTTCTGTTGGGTAAGAGACTAGACCACTCACCCCTACCTCTCTAGGCCAGCAGCACTTCTTCATCAAGCACGGCTCTCAGCTCTGCCCTCCACAGGTGTCTCCTGGAAGCCCATGGGCGGTTAACCACCATGGAAGATGTTTGTCTTCACACAAACTACATTTTCTTAAGAAACTTCTAGAGATCTTTTCATTTAATCAGGCTCAGAGGGCGATTCCACTGAATTAGAAACTGACTGCCTAAATCTGCAAGAGAGAATGAGGACAACCTCACCTGACTGTTCACAATTCCATGTCCGCCCAGCAGCCCTGGGGGCAGTGGTTATGACTTGAACCAGAGCGTTAATCAAATCCAGATGGGGGCCCTCCTTTGCGCTCCCCGAGTACACACCCCGACCCCGGATGTGGGCCACATTCCACAGGACAGAAATATGCATTTCCACCCATACTGTTTAACACGCGCCTGGCATACAGCAGGATCCTGCTAAATGACAGTCAAATGCATGAATGATATCCATCCATTTAAACTCTTTGGGCTGAGATTGCTAGGAGACAACAGCAGCACACAAAAGGAGATTGGAGACTGAGTCTTCCCTGTGTCACTTTTCAGTCCCTGCCGGCACCATGTGCAGGGCAGGCACCTTTTGTCCAGGAAACAAGTGCCCTCACCTGAGCCTCTTCCTGCTCTGCTTCTAGGACACCCAGCTGCAGCCCTGCTCTGAGCCTGTGGAATTGAAAGCCGAATGCAGCAACCCAGCATGGTGCAAGTGAAGTCACCGGGAAAGAGAGGCGGATGATGCTGCAGCTTCCCCTTACACCAGTGGGGAAGTCAGTCGAAAGGCTTTCGGGCATAAGAGGATCTTCTACTCCAACTACAGAACAGAACAAGAGAAGGAGAAAGGGAGTGCATGAGGGAAGGGAGGGAGGAAAGGAAAAAAGAAATGAAAGAAAAATGCCCTTAATAGCATCTTGCCTTGGATATCAAATTGTTCCACTGGTAGCATTTTTAATCAAAAAGTCCAAGTAAGGAAGAAGAGTGGAATGTACAAAGAAGCTCTCAGAGAGAATAAATGGAGACATTTGCTGGGCTTCTCAGAGGGGAGGAAAGACAGCGGAGGCCTGTGCCCCTGTCCGGAGGCTCTCAGGCCCGTTGGACAGAGCACTCTGGGCCCCAGTGCGCAGCCTCAGGAGCCCTCAGGACACAGGCGGCCACAGGTGGCCCAGGGCCCGGGCTGTGCAGGCTGATCAGGAGGAGGTGGTGACCAGGAAGGGGGACCGTGGGCATCAGCACCATCACTGGCTCCCTTAGGTCCCACAGAGTGACACAAACACTACCTTCACAATTATAAGAGGTTAAATTACTTTATTTGTTAAATCACTATTTAGAAACTCAGATGAGCCGTATTTGTCTTCCTGCACCCCTGCTTGCCATGAGAAAACTCTGAGCATGGGGAAGCTTTGTATTTACTCTGAAACTTGGCATCTTGGGCTGCAGACATTTGTTACCAAAGAGGAAAGAAAGCAGAGGAGAGGAGAGTCTGCCGGCTGCGCAGCTGGTTCAGTTGCCCAGCCCTGAGAGCATGGAGGGACCGCAGGCGTGAGTGAGGCTCCAGAGAAGAGCAGCAGTGTCCTGTCTCTGCTTTTCCCCCCAGAGTCATCTGTAAAGCTTCCAAAGTTCTGATCTAACAGCCACGGGACCTGCCTGCTGACCATGCCGCTCATGAGGCATAGCTGATTATTTGTGTGCAGTGTTTTCAATCATAACGTGAACTGGGGAAGAATTTCTCAAGTCTATCAAACAAGCTAAGATCCTCTGGCTCCTTGATTACATGGATGTCATCATTCCAGGATTCCCAACAGATCTGGAAAAACCTACACATGCAGCCTCTGTAAGTACCACAAGCCCTCACTAGGAGGAAGACGCATCCTACAAAAAGCTACAGAGGTCAGTGCCAGCAGCCTGTATCTGGGCCTCCTGCAGGGACAACAGGAGCAGGCAGCAGGCGAGATACCAGGATGGGGATGAAGTATCTGGCTGCCTTGAAGGGCTGTCGGCTTGGAGTGGAGAAGGTGGGCAAACCAGATAAGCAGCCAGCAGTTCCTCTAGCACGCAGTGAGAACCACGGAGAGGCGTGTGTGGGAAGTCAAAGCAGGGCCAGAACGGCTCTGTATGTGGTGCGGCTGGGGCGAGAAGTGCCCAGAAAGAACGGGGCATCTGAGTTAAAACTGATCTGCGCATCCAAATGGGTGACAAAGGGAGCAAGGGAACGCTCACATCAGTCACATGACACACAGGAAGCAAACGGCAGGCACCATGACACTGTTCGAGGGCTCATTTCCGAGAGCATGGGTGAGGGAGGCACAGTAACCCAGGGCAGTAGAAGCTGTGCTGCGGGAGCAAGCCTGGAGAGGCACTTTCAGGAGGGAGCACACAGTACTGAGAGCAACTCTGGTTGCTGTGGTATGTGTGCCTAGGCACTGGGCACTAAGCGCTAGTTACTTTGCATCTCCTCTTAAGCAGCACTCCCTTGCAGAAACTCTCCACTCAGTCTAAATCATTAACCCCTCATGTCCTCTAACGGAGCTACCCTCCTTTCGTTCAGAGGCCTTGTCTCAGACTGGGCTGCCCCGCACGGCCTCGCAGTGTCCACAGTGCGCTACCTCACAGCTGCCGGACAGAGGGAGCGGGACCACACAGTGCCCAACAGCACCGACGAGATGCTTGTCTGGTCCCTCCCCAGCCCTCTCGCTAGTCCCAGAGCTAAGAAGGTTGCTCCCGCCCTGCACCCAAGAGACAGCCTGTGGCACTCGCTGGGCGCTCCTTAGTCCTGGACAGACAGGGAACAAAGCCTCTGAAATAGCAAGGCTACAGACCTGAAGTGAGGCTCAGACCCCCGAGGAGGCCCGCCCAAGCTCAGGGGCTCGCAGCTCAGCTCCACTTGCTCAGGGCTTGCTTTCCCGTTGTTCTAAGCAGTCTCCAAACTTCCGTGTTTTGAAATCTGGTGAAGACACGCAGCCCAGCTGTTGGAGCTGGGCCCAGGCCTCTGGGGTGGGGGCTGGCACATCTTGTCCAGGCCTCCTGCCCTGTGAGAAGGGATAGCAGGGGCCCGGCAGGCTCCGGGATGGCAGTTTGCGGGTCTCCAGCCCCCATGCCGACCCAGCAGCTCCCTGCCTTCCTGGTCCCAGCATCTGCCTGCAGCCCGTGGCGTAGGGGCCACCTGGCCCCCAACCCCCTGCGGGCTCCACAGGGTGGCAGGGCTGGGTTTTGCTCCGGACCACAGAACCCAGAGCCTGCTTGGGGTTCCCGGGCTGCTGGCCCACCCTCCACAGGCCTCTCTCCCTAGGTGAGCCTGCTACTGCCCGAAGGCGACACACACTCGGCCATCATATCTGCACGCTTCGAACACTGAGAAGCTGTGGCGTGGCTTTCTCAGCACTCAGTAAACAACTTGCTTTTCTGAGTGGCACCCACAGGTATGTTGCTCCTGAGCAAGGCTGAGCTGGTGAGAAGGTCTGCAGCAATGAACATAAGCAGCGCCTGGGGCCCTGGCTGTTACTGGCAGCGCTGGTGTCGGGAGGGCCCCTCCCCACCTGACCCTGTGGAACTTTTACAATGTAGCGGTGTCAGCCTCCATGGGCGCATGTAGTTCTGATGTCACTCTACCACTTCCACCATGTTACTGTACACTCAGCCAGACTAAAATGTCAGCACATGCCCGGGTAAGGGAGACGAGGACACGAACTGTACAGAAAGGTGCGACTCTGCCTTTGGCTAGGAATCCACTGAGTCAGTGCCGGCGGGAATAACGCTGCCCCGGGGAAGAGGGCCTGGGCCCCTCTCTACTGGCAAGTCCCGCAGCAGGGCAGCCCTCCCGGAAGGTGTATTAGTAAGTGACAGGCATGGTACAGTGATCACTGCAACAGCTGATACTCGCCTGCAGAGTCTGGTGGGGGAGAGGGTCCGCTTCGGGAGCTGGCAGCCCTGGGACTCTCGAGTGGCCCAAACCGGAGCTGGCAAGAGCGGAGGGAGGACGGAGCACCCAGCCAGCCTCCCACCTGTGGCAGCCCCTCTGCCAAGGCCTCGCACGGGGGTGGGGTGGGGGGATTGCCTGCAGAGGCACGGAGAGCTGGGGACCTGCAGCTGTTAGTTCCCAGAGGCTGAGTGTGAAGTCACTGCTCTCCCTACTAAGGAGGGGCTGGGGTTTAGCTCAGTGATACAGGTAATTAATTACACCTGCTGCCTTTTGTAAGAAAAAGCACACCTGCAGCTGCTTCAGGCTCAGCCCTGTGTGGGAGATTTTCTCTGGCAAGTTTCCTCGTCTCATAACAGTTTTGAGTACCCAGCATGGGTCATGGTCAATTTGTATTTTCTCAAAAACTGACTTTTCCTAAATGGCAGACATGGAGTACTTGGTAAAAATAGTGATGAATTAAGTAACAGAACATGTATGAGTGACAGACAAGGCCAGGTGAGACAAACGGCAGGAGGCTGTGATCAGAGAAATGTCAGTACTGGACTCTCTGAAGGGACTCTCCGCCTTCACAGGGTCCTCCAGCTGTACTGGAATGTCTAGATCCTGACAACCCAGAGAAACACAGGAATGAAAACGTCGCACTTCAGAAGTACAAATGGAGGGCAAATACAGAAAATGTCCAGCTTCTAATTGACACTGAAATACACATTCAGAGTGAGGTGTAACTTCACACATGAAAACCAAGCATGAGGTCCAGTGCCTCTGTGACTTTAAAAAGTCTTGTGGGTGAATTTGATGCAATGTAAAGGGGATGCAGCACTGGTTAAAGTTCAATTACTGAAGCTTTAACTAGGAGTTTATTTTAAGCCTCTGCATTCATATATCCAATAGGGAATTATTTTAATGGTAATAATAAAAGTAAGTGGTAATAAGTCATATAACTTTGACTTTATTTTTCTTGTCATTGAAATTACAGAAATAAAAGCTTTGTAAAATTAGTTAAATGAAAACTCCTCTATGATTTTGACCATACAGGTTTGTGTCATCAGAGGGCCTTGATGGGGGAATTCACTGAGCTGCTATTAGAGGGCGAGCTGAACAGGAGTCCGGTTTCAGTTCAGAGGCAACTGGAATTTACTTTGGGTCCCCCAAAGAGGAGACAAATGGGGAACAACAGCACCCTCTCATAATCCCACAGCTCTGGGAGGCTGAGGCAGGAGAACTGCAGGTTCAACCCCAGGCTAGGCAACTTCATGACTTAGCGAGGCTCTGTCTCAAGATACAAGATTATAAAGGGGGCTGGGATGTGTTCAGAGCAGAGTCCTGGGCTGAGTCCCTGGCTCCTTCAAAGGAGAAGGAGAAGGAAGAGGATCAAAACATCAAAACAGCGAGAGTAGCTACAGAGACGAAACTTCCCTGGGAAAGGGGAGCACTCAGAGAGACTTCATAATTATCGCAGGTAACTCTCTCCAAGGAAAATAGATGCGTTTTGCAGCCCTTCTTTCTCTGAGCCCTTCACAGAGGTGAGCCGGCTGACTGAGCCTTGGTGGCCATCTCTGATCTGCTCTACCCGGTCAGTGGTGTGCGATTATTTTTTTATTCAACTAGTTAGCTTTTCTTTTATGCCACCATTCCTGCAAGTAAGGACCGTGATCTTGCAGGACAGTCAAACAGGTGCTGAGAGGGTTCTGCTAAGCCACGTGGGCTTTTTCACAAATAGCAACTTGGAACTCTGTGGCTGCGTCGAGTCAAGGACTACCGTGCTCAGGACACATGCTGAGAGCCAGGGAAGAGGGGTCTGGTTCAGGTACAGGGAGAAGACATGGCGAGGCACACCCAAGTTGGGCTCTTCGGCTGTCCTCGGAGATCTACACGGGGCACAAGTGTTGGAGGTGTGTAAAGCTGCATTTGAGCACCAACATCATCTTGGCAATCATCAGAGCCAGGCAAGACTTCTCTCCCTGCTTTTCTTTCCTCCTCTATAAAAGTACAGATCTGGGGCTGGGGATTTAGCTCAGTGGTTTTGCCACCTGCTGTGCAAGCGCAAGGACCCAAGTTCGATCCCCAGTACCAAAAAAAAAAAAAAGTACAGATCTGGGAGTCAGAACTGGTGCGTGTCGGGCCTCGCAGCATGAGGCCCATGCAGCTGCCTGTCACTGCACACCAGCATGGTCTTAGTTTATGATCATATGGAGGATGAGGCGCCACTCCTGCAGGGGAGGGAGCTGCAGTGCCCTGCACTCTGTAGGGACCGAGGTGGGTTCGGGTGGGGAGGGGCTGAGCAGGAACCGGATCACACTGCCAGTCTCTTCCGTTCTGCAGTTCACCAACCGAAGCTGAACTCAGCATCAATGGCAGCTCATCAACTTACATGGCTGTGAGCTCAAATAACCAGTCACCCGTGACTGGGTAGTGTTGATGGCTCCCACATCCACACTCTGTAGACCTCAGATCCCTGGCTCCTAATTCCAGTTAGTAAGAATTTGGTGAAGAAGAGAAAAGTACCATCAACTAGGCCTTCTCAGAAAACTACCAACATGAAAGCATTGTCCAGGAGCTTGACACCCACTAATGCTGATTATTCATGGCCTCAATAAAGCTGGACATGCATGGACCAGAGGTGATGGGAAAACAGCTATCAAAAGCTAGGGTGGTTTTCTGTAATCCCAAACTTATCAAGAAATAATGTGTAAGTATTTGGTTAACTTAATGTGTTAATAAAATTGACAATGATTGATCTCGTGGCAGTGTTCACATTCTTATGTAAACTCAGGGATGTACAAATTATTGCTTAAAAAGCTATTGATTGAACAAATGTTTCTTAAGCCCCTGTTAGCTCAGATCAGAGGCCAGTTTCTGATGGGGCTCAGTCATTGGGACAAGATGCCAAAGAGAGAAGGGCTTCTCACCTGGTCACGCTGGCAGCTGATCAAAGTAGGAGAGCTGCAGTGCTGGACCCTTTTTCCTGTGGACCGAATTAAACAGCTGTTAGGAATAAGACTTTCCAAGTGGCTTCTGGTAAATGTAAATGAAAATTCTGATTTTCTTTCTTTTGATACATAGAATGTATACAGACAATTACTTATTGAATAAATAAATAGATGTTACTGAATGACAGCAAATTGTATCAGAAAAGGGCTGTTAGCATAAAACTTTATATAAAATGTAACAGAAGAACACGAGACAGTGCTGTCCTCTTCCTCTGAGGCACTGCACAGCTGTACCCAGAGAGCAGACATGCCACGTTACCTTAGGACACGCTTTCGGAAGCCAATGTGATTATGCCTGATCAAATGACTGAGAAACTGTGCTAAACCAACGTAGAGCTTCTCTGTCACTGGGCTTTTCACTCAGCACATGAGCTGCAGAAGCTGATTCGGGCCCTGGGATCTGGCACTGTGCTACACAGTGTTTTCCAAACTCATCAGACCGTGGAACATTTCCCCCAGGGAGCAGACTTTGGAGCCAGGATCTGGCAGATGACAGACACACTGAGACACCACACTGTAAATGATACCCCGATGCCTGATGCCACTGTCACAACTGCCCGGAGCAGGCTCAGCTCAGAGAGGGTGAAGAAGCAGAGACCCACGTAACAGCCATGGGCATAGCACGTGGCAAATATTTGAGACGCGGGCGAGGTCACGAGCCTATTGCTCAGCGGTGTTTATTAAGCACACATTCCAGTGAACTGACTCAGTGGCTTCGTGAGTATGGACTAAGTTTTCTTTATGAAACTGCCATGGACTCTCTCTGTGAAGCACTTTACTGGCATGTAATCTCACAGAAACTTTGCAAGGAAGAAACTGTTCTCATTGTTTCTGAAACTGCTATCTGCAGAACAAGATTTTCCTGACAATCTTAAGACATCCACTCCATGGCGGGCCTGCACGCTGAGGCCATGTCTGCCCAAATCCGGAGCTGGGGCTCTACCTACTTGCACCTGTCGAAAAGTTAAAATATCCCTCTAGGTGACACAGGATCACTGAGGCGCTACTGATCTGACAGTACAGAGCTGCTAGCTGATGATGCTGAGCCTTCCAGCTGTGGCCATAGAAACATTCCTTTGCACTGGTGGGGAAAACTTGTAATGTCTCTCTTCCAAGAAGGTATCAAAAGAAGAGAAAAAGGGAAGCCCACAATGCTGATACGCTGGTAGCGAGCCAGCCAGAGGAAGGGTGAAATGCAGACACCCATGAGAATCTAGATGCATGTCCAGTCACCTTTCCAAATCTTGATCAAATTCTAATTTTTTTCACTTTTATACTGCGATTTCTCTTTTTGAATACTGGCATCATATTGGAGTTTTGAAAACATCTATTTGTTAAACTTATTTTCAAAAGAATAATTCATGAGATAACCTCAAGGAGAGATTTCAAGTGTATTTTATGCTCATTTGCCTCTACTGTGTCAGAATTTCAATAACTTTGTTCATCAGGAGGTTGAAAACATAAATTTTAAATGTCTCCAACTACTTGAATTCTATGCTTCAGTTTCCATGCATCTGCTAGTCTCTGCTTTTATTGATTAGGTTCAGAGTGGAAGAAGGGAGAAGAAATTAGGATTTAGGCATGGAGAAATTAATGGTACTTACTAGTCTTTGTTAAATAAGAATTATGAATTATCCATTCAAAGCTAGATTTCTGATCATTTTATAGATACCACAGGAGTATTGTTTAAGACCTGCACTGGGAGTGTATAAACAAAATAATATTATGATATTATAACATTATGATGATGAGACTCACAATTTCTGGTTCAGTGTTTAACACACACATATCCGTACAAACACACATTCACAAACTCACACACACACATCCAAAGGCACACAAAACCCTTTAAAAGTGTTATTTGTAATATTTTCTACTATAGCTGAGATACATGTTTTCTTAAGTAGCTGAATGCTAATATCTAGACTGAATATTAAAATCTTGGAAGATATTTTCTCAAACCAATCAAGCTACAATCCATAATTTTTCAGTTTGCTCCTTTTATGTAACAGGAGCATGCTGCTGTGGAAAAGCAGAGGAGATAAAAGGAAATAAATTTCGCCTGTAGTTTTGCTGGCATAACAAGTTCCCATGCTCTCCAGAAACCTCACTGGAAATTAGCACCCATGCCTGGTCTGGGACACAGAAGTCTGTGCGGCTGCTTTGCAAAGTCGGTGTCTTGGTTCCTAAGACACATTAGGTGCTTTAAAGCTGCTTACGCTGTTGGCAGACAGGTCCTTCTGCTATTCCAAATGTAAATGTCGATATAAAATTGTTGCAGACTTTAGCTTATGCATCAGAGATGGCTGCAGTCTCCACTACTGTCCAAATCCTTCAACCTTCAGTCTCACTTGGAGATTTCACAATCTTGGCTTCAACCAATGGGTGGCATCCTGTGGCCTGCAATTATGCAGAAGAAAAATCAGCTAGAGAAAAGCAGATTTTTCTCCTGCTCAGTTAATTTGCCTGATAAGCAAATTTTTAAAACATGGCAAAAGAGTTTGTTCCAAGGCTTGCTTTCAACTCCGTATCTTTCAGGAAGCCACTGCCTCCTTTCTAAAGCATCATTTTCCCAAAACTCTTATTTGACTTAGTGTCTTATCCTTAACAAGTTCATGGGTCTTAATTGTGCCTTCCCAGCTCCACAGGACACTCAAAGCCTCACTGTCATAATCTTAGCCTGAGTCTTTTACACTACCCAAGCACGGTCCTGGAATCGTGAGTCCTCCCTGGCTGACTTCTGGTTGATTCTCTGCACTCAAATACCTATCAGCAAGAGGCCTCCCCACCCACAATCCCCACACACATCTAGACGCAAGCTGGCCCCAGAAGGGAGCTCCCATTGATTGGCTGATTGGACCAGAATCAGATCTTGGGGCATAAATGACATCAGTTTTATTGGTTGCATAGGTCAAATGGTTTGCTCCAGATGCTTAGAGGTGAGGATAGGTGTATGTACACACACGCACATGCGCACACACGCACACACTTTGGCACATGTTATTCCCAATGTCCAGGGAGTGTGCCCACCCTTTGTAACTAGGCTCTGGTCTTCATTTCAAAAGAAAACATCTCAGAAAAACGTAAAACCAAGACTGCATTTCCCCTTGAAAACCATCTGTTGTTGGAAACCTTACTCCTCC
This sequence comes from Heterocephalus glaber, assembly GCF_000247695.1. Next base: position 1,054,231 of record NW_004624738.1, on the reverse strand, counting down.
CGTCTCCCAGTTGGTGCTCGTGGTGTCACCACCGGCAGTGCAGCCACCCAGCCCTTCTTACTTCGTAGGCTCCTTGCAGCCTGGAGTCTCTCACCATTCCCTTTCTGTGTGTGGGGAACTTAAGAGAGATTTTTCACTGTCTCAAAATTGTCAGTCAAAGGAGCCAGAAGTCATTTGAACGGTAGTGCTTGGGTTCTGAAGAAACCCTAAAACTGACCCGGCAAAGATTAGGAATTAGAGACCCAAGTGTCGCTCATCACCAGGACCACAGGCTTCTCGGATCCCTCTTCTTGGCTGCTTGAAGGACCTGTGGCTACCAGCAAAGGCTGAGACAGGCAAAGGAGGAGGCAAGTCACACACGAGCTAAGCCAGCAAGTTGGCATCCTTCTCACCCGCTGCATTTAGTACCCTGCCATAATATTTACACAGCCCTGGTTATGCAGCAGGCATTGCCCAAGTGCTTCCCATATATCAACTCACACGGCCCTCGCAATGAGTCTCGGAAGAAGGCAAGGTGACATTTCAGGGAAATGGAGCACAGAAAATTGAAATGCTTGCAGAAGTGCTTCACGGAGGTGAGGTCTGGACTCAGGCTGGTGCTGCAGAACCTGCCCCTAACCTCTGTGCTATGCGTGGAGGAAGCAGATCCATGGGACCTGGCAATAGAAAGGAACCAGCGATTCCCCTCTGGATACAGTTCTACTGCACTCCACACCGGGAAGTGAGATAGGAGACGACATAATGTAATACTCTTAGTGCTTTTCCACCAAGACCAAGATCCTTCACGGGATTCCGGGAAAGAAACAAGACTTTACTCCAGCTGGGGAGCAGAAATTCTTATCTGCACAGGACCAGTGCTCCTGACTGGCCTTGTTGGGGGCCTCTCCTCTGATTGGCCAGCACACCGGGACAGGAAGTTAAAATCGGGACCCCCAACCCTTCTCCAAGGCTTCCTGTCTTCCACCCACCCACAGGAACTTCAGCTACCCCAGCAGGGACCTGCTGCCAGCCAACCCCAGACTCTCACCCAGGCTCTCTGCCTCATGCGTGCACAATTACAAGTCAAGACCCAGCTAAAATAATGGACACCGTTCGGATTTTGCTCCAAACGTATGACATCAGAATCTACCTAGGAGTGCATGTGAGAAAACATTCAGTCATCACTGGCACATCTCTTACCTGCCTCTGCCCACACCCAAGATACCATCAAATGGTGTCAGTTTAATCTCCTCACCACCTCTTCACTTCTGGCTCTTTCTCCTCCCTGGCCACTGCCCTCACGCAGGTTCTTACCCTGCCTTACTCACGTACGGCAGCAGCCCTTTCATCAGTTTCCTCTTCAGCTCAACCCCTCTACACATCCCTCTGTTCAGCATCAGGCAACCTTTCTAAAACGCAAATCCCATCATCTTACTCCAGGTAGGAAATACCCAAAATGGCTCTCCGAGACCTTTTTCAGAACAAATAAAAATAAAGCTGCATTAGTGTAATGTGTTTGTTCCTTAAATCAGTTTTTAAAAAGTACAGTTTATAAAACACTTCCAGTTCTACTTTCTCTTTCAATTATTGCAAGAAAACCTCAGCACCCAGCAAACCCTTGAGCCACTCCTCATACCATTCTCTCTTGCTCCAAGTATACTAAGCTAATTCCCATTGCCATATTTGCCCTGCTACGGTTTATGTCCATAATGTCTCCCAAAATGCCTATGTGCTCAGAACGGGGTGTTTGGAAGGTGACTGAATCATGGAGCCTTTACACTTGTCCCAGCTGAATGTGCTATTAGGGAAAGGGTCTGGTGGGAAGTGGCTGCTCACTGGGGGCATGACATGGAGGGGAACATCTTGGCTCTCTCTCTGCTCTTTGCTTCCTGCCATCAGACATAAGCAACTTTCCTCTACCAGACATTTTCTTCATGCCCTTCATGCTTTAAAACCAGCCTACTGTGGACAACAGCTAAAAATCAACAGCTGAAATAAACCTCTCTCCTTCAATTTGTGAGTGTGGATATTTTGTGCCAGCAAACAGAAAGTGACAGAGATATTTTGGCAGCAGAGAAATGGGATTGTTGCTGTGACATTACCTGACCATGTGGTTTAAGAAGACTTTGCAACTGCTTTACAGGAGGATATTGGAAGAGTTTGGGGATGCTGGCTGGAGAAACAGCCCAAGAATGGTAGCAGCCAAGCTTGATAGGAGATTCTGGTCAGAACTCAGAAGACCAGACTGCTGATAGAAAGGTGGAGGATAAACATCCAGCTCTGGAGATTTCAGTTGGGAGCAAGAACTCCATTGGCAGTTAGACCAGAGGCCATGTGTGTTATTCTCTGGCAGAAAATTCGTCTACATTTTGCCCATGTTCTAAGACTTTGGAGAAGTCTGAGATTAAGGTCAGTGAATTAATTAACTTGACAAAGGAAATTTCAAGGCAACCCAGTGTCCAGGATATGGCATGGATACTTCTAGCAGCCTTTAGCCAGCTCTACAATGAGAATCAGTGATTTGCTCAGTGAATTGAAAAATTTGGAGGTTTGCCAGAAAGGAAGCACCTGAAAAGTTGGGGCAAAGAAGACCATGGTTGTGGACAATATTAGCATTGTAAAGAAGCCAAGTAGTTTGCATCAGGACTCTAGGAAAGATGCCTTGAAGGCATCTCAGGAATAACCAAGGCTCTGTCCTTCATTGGCTTAGGGGTGTAAATGGGTAAAGGAAAAATCCTTTGAAAGCCTTTGCTTTGAGAAGAGAGCCCCAGGGTGACTTTCTGCAGAAAGGCTGCTTAGGGAATTGGTTTCCTGGGATTCCTTTCATGCTACTCAGCCATGGAGGCATTCAGAGGCCTCTGTAGCTGTGACTGGAGGGGGCCAAGCTCCTGCTCTAGCTTGCGGCAGACTATGGCATCGCCCATGTGGTGCTGGTTTTACAGGAATGCAGGATGCATGCATTGAGGGGTCAAGGAGGTTTCCACTTAGATTCCAGAGGAATGTCTAAGAGACCAGGGAGTGTGTCTCTGAGAGGATGGTGCATAAAGCTGTGACCATGAAGCTGAAAGTGCAATGGAGGCCACAGGAAGTTGGTGATGCCAGAAACATGGAACATCTTCTGAGAAAAACCTCAGGAAGTAAGTAAAGCCACCCCAAGAGAGTATGAGCGCTGCAAGCAGCAGTGTTGCAGAGCAGGGTTCCCAAGCCCTTCGGAGTTTGCCTCTCATCACCACTTGCCAAGGGCTGAAGAGGGAGCTACAGGATTTAATATTTGCTCTGCTGGATTTAGGTCTTGCTTTGGTCCCATTCCCTCCTATCCTCTAGTGTTTCCCTTTTGGAATGACACTGTTTATCCTGTGCAGTGTTAAATTGCTTTTTTATTTGTATAGGGCCTCAAAGCTAACAATTTGCCTTAAATCTTGAGGGGACTTTGGGCTTAGACTTTTCAGCAATGTTAAAAATTAAAACTGTTAAAATGTTGGCAACTCTTAGAGATGGGCTAAATGCTTTTTGTGTAAAGTGTTAGAAATGAGTCTTTTGGAGCTGGGGCAGAACATTGTGTTTTAGATCTAAGATATCCCCCCAAAGGCTCATGTGTTTAAGATGAGGCTTTTGGAAGGTGATTGAACCATGGGAGTCCTATACACATCAGAGCTAAATGTGCTGTTAGAAAATGGGTCTGGTCAGAAAAGGAGAGTCCCTGAGGGCGCGACCTGGGCTACATCTCCTTCCTGAGCTCCTCTTTTTACCCTCTCCTCTACCATGCCCTTTCCACCATTCAGCCAGCTGACTATGGACTGATTCTCCTAAAAACTGTGAGCCAAAATAAGCCCCTCGTCCTTTAAGTTGTCAGTTGTGTTTTGTCTCAGTGACAAGAAAGTGACTAAGACACACCCTGTTCTTTGTATATGTTCCTTTGCATCACTACAAGTTTTAATCTTAAGTCCCTTTTTCTATATTCTGTATCTTATAAAATGCTAATTGCTTTTTTTCCTTATCTCTTCCTTTATCTTTTATTTACATCGGCACCTAGCAGGAGTAAGCCCCATTCATTTAATTCTAGTTGCTCTAATTTTATACCCAGAGCTTAGAAAACTATGACATGTGGTGAAAGCTAAATACCACTCACTACCTGTTTTTATAAATAATGTTTTATTGGAACACAGGCATTTACTGTTGTCTATGGCTGCTTTGACTCTACACTGACAGTGTTGAATAGCTGTAACAGAAATACCACCCTAAAAGCCTAATATATTTAATACCTGGCCCTTTATAGAAAATATTTGATGGTCCCTGATCTACTTCCAGTGTGAGGTCACCCCGATGTCCTGAGGAACACTGAGACTGAACCTATGGAGTCTTACTGCAACCACATGACCCAGCTCTGGTTCTCGGAGAGCAGCCTAACAAGCAGATCATTCCACAAGTAGGTGCCACATTTCTTTTTTGAGGCTGGGCTGCCACAGTGGTTTTGAGGCCTTCACTTAGGTGATTCTTCTGCATCTCAGCCAAGGATGAGTTCAGCATGCCAAGTTACTAATTGTCCTCCCTGGCTTGAGGCAAGTGTGCCACCGGCCCAGTGCCTCTCACACAGCTGTGTTTCCGCTGGAACAGAAAGAAATAGAAAGGCACTGTGTGCTCCCTGTCACCTACAACACCAGGGGAGTGTGGGTGGCAGCGAGCACCACTCCATACCTCCAGCTACTCTACTCGCTGGCCCCGGTAGCAGAGGAGCACCCCACTTTCTCGATAGACTCCTTACTGCATGCCAGGCACTCCTCTCTTCTAGAGGTTTCCAAACTCTTGCTCCACAATGCCAACTTGCTCCTCAGCCAATAGCCCTTCTTTTAGGTGACCAAAGTAGACAAATCGTGCTTCACTGGCTGGTCCTGGTTCATCTCCCAAGCCAGGCAGGATGCGGGTAGTAATCCCTTGAATGAGTGGACTCTTTCCTCGCTGTGCCCACAGTCCCCTTACCTACCCTTTGCACTGGTCCAGTGTATAGAAGATGAGGGCAGGGTTAGCACTGAAAGGTGTCATATTCTAGGAAGGCAACAATGAGACGTGGTTGGAACATGTGCCCCCTTACATTTATGTTAAAAATTCCAAAGAGCAAATTTAGCATGACCAGAAAACAAATTATCATTTACATTGTTCTGCATTCCCTGAAACAGATTTGCATCTCCATCACCATCGCAGAGTAACAGCCTGAGAGTCCCTGAGAGCCAGGGCTGAAGGACAGCACAACAGAAACTCGAAACAGAGTCATCAATAACCCTAGAACTGCCCTTAAACAACTGTGTTAGACAAGTGCAGCGAGAGGAAGTTCTGTGTGGTTTAAATACAGCAGGTTCTAAAAAACCACACCACAGCGACTGACAACAGCACTTCTGTGTGCTTCTCATGTGTGCGTTTCTTGTGGCCTTGGGACACACGATTAGCCTGTAATGGCACATTTGGCAAGGAGCTAGTAGAGCTACCTCCTGGACTGAAATAGAAAGCCACAATGCCTGGAAATGGTGGAGAACCTTCGTGTGCAGAGCTTGGACAATAATAAAATACCTAAGCACCTCTTGTCGCCCATAATCTGATATTTTCCTGAATAAATGACTCTAGTATGAGCCCAATAACTGTTTATAGTTTCCCAAACTGTTTACAGTTTCCCAAAATAAAACAAATCCTATTTCCAGAACTGGGAATACAAATCCAGCACAGGCTCAATCATGCCCTTATGGTCAGTATCATTTCTTTCCTACATGAAACATTTAAAAAATTGAAAAGTAGCAAGGCAATCACAGAGCCACATCAATCCAACCAGTTATCTGGCTGGGGTCATCAGCATTTAGCAGTCATGGATCAAATGCAGCACTAAAGCTCTGGCAAGGGCTTGGCATAGTGCACACAAGTAATTCTGGCTCCTTCATTTACTAGCTGTGCTATGTCGAACAATTTCTTCTCTCTGAATCAGTTTCTTCAGGTGTAAAGTTCAGAACACTAATAATTTCCATACAGATAGCCATTAGTGTTAAAAGCCGAACATAGAAAGGACCACACCAACTAGGCTGTTAGTAACAACTGCGATGGCTATGAAGGACCTAGTATTTTAGTTTATTTATTCCTTAACAGACTCTAAAATAGCTCTTCCTCCATGCCAGGGCCTGCTGCACATGCATCAGAAATGTTATTTAATAACATAGTGTATCTTTTTTGTGTGTCATACTAAGACCAGAAGCCAGCATTTACGGTGTGCTAGGTAAGTGCTCTACCACTGACCGACGTCGCTGGCCACCCCTTTCAAAAATTCTATTCTGAGAGAGGGTCTTGCTAAGTGGCCCAATCTAGCCACAAACTTACAATCTTCAGGCCTCAGCCTCCCGAGTACCTGGGATTGCAGCTCTCACCACCTCTTCCAGGCTGGCTCTCGCTTTGAGGCCCACAGACCTGCAGTGACTGAGCGCAAGATCACAAGCTAGTGCAAGTACTGCCAGGATTCAAACTCAGGTCATTGGGTTCCAAATCACTGCCTCTCGGGAAAGGTAAGTATTATTGTCACTCAATAAGTGGTGGCATTTTACTGTCATCATTATTATAGATGAGAAAATTGAAGCCTAGAGGCACCAAAATAGAAGCAAAGCTAAAAATAAATCCCACGCCTAGTGCATCACAGCGAATGGGCCTACCCACCCAGCTGCACGATTTCCCACTGAGAGGACATCAGGCAAGCAGTAGTAGGGCTGCGTATCCTTGGCTGATGAAAGCTCTCAGGCAGTGTGTCAGGTGCTGTTATCACAGAGAGAGAGAGGCTTGTTTCTGTCACACACCCGAATTATATCAGGCAGAAAGAGGAAGCAAGTGACCCTGTGCTTGTCTCCAGGCAGAAATGAGAAACCCTCCCATTCCCAGGAGTTTGGAAGTCACGGTGTCAATCTGTACCCAGGGCAGGAGTGCAGCGCCGGTCCGGAAGCGCGTCAGGACACCTGGTGGGCTCAGGGGATTGAGGGTGCCCTGTGGAGAAGGCACTGCCGTGCCGGGCGTCCCAGTCGGTTCTAAAACCTCAGGAAGCTGGGCTTGCACAGTGCAGCTGCCTTCACGAGACGGAAAGGACGCAACCGCAGACGCCAGACTGAGTCCCGGCCAGCCCCAGACTCAGCATCCCCCACAGGTTCACAGCTTCCTCCTCTGGGGCTCATTTCCACCATGCGACAAGCCAGGAGTCAGTGAGCTTTCAGTAAAGGGCCAGATTCAGGCCGACACATGCAGTGTTGGTCTGAGCCACTCAATGGCGTTGTAGCAAAAGCTACCAGAGACTGTCATGGAGCAGGCGTGGATGTGTTCCAAGAAACCATGCTAGAAAGCAGGCAAGGGGTTGGACTGGGCCTGCAGGCTACCGTCCAACCTTCCTGGGGTGAGTCCTTCTCTAGCACGGACTCTTTCTTCCAGGAGCCCTGGCACCTGCTCCATACTCTGCACCCCCACGGCACGCCAGCTCCCAGCAACACTGGCTGCTCGGGTCCTGACCTGCTCGGCTCTATGGACTCCAGCACTACTGGCTCACCCTGTCCATTCGCATCCATTTGGAGGCCAGCTGCTGGGAGCCTGACCTGGGGCCCTTACACCTCCCAGGCTCCCTCGCAAACGCTCAGCCTCCTGATCCCTTCCTCCTCACCCGAAGTCTCCAGAGTCAGCACCGCCCTACGTCTGCGTCACCCACCGCGGGAGCCGCGAGTGCCTGCTGAGAGCCTGATTGACTGGCGTGAACTTGAGATGCGATACACGTTCAACCAGTCTTCAGAAATGTGTGTGAAGAGAGGGGTACAGATCTGAGCAACCATTTTACATCAGTCACATAGTAAAACTCTCTCTAGATAGGTTAAATAAAATGCAATATTGAAATTATTATCACTTATATGTCATAATACATTGTAGAAATTTAAATACAGTTGTCCCCCTTTGTCCAGGGAGGATACAGTGGACCCTCAAGTTACAACTGGTCTGACATACGAACAACTTAGGTTACGATCAGAATACACTGGGACAATTATTGATGTTTGTGGTAAATTACACACATTATACAGCCCTTTTTTATCCTGAAAAGGTTAGTTAAGGGGTGCTTTTGGAGGTTTGGAATGCATTATGGGTATTTCCATTATTTCTTATGGGAAAAACAGTCTTGACTTACAACCAACTTGAGTTATAATCAGCCCTCACGAGCAAATTGTGTCTGTAAGTCAAGGGTCCACTTGTATGTGTCAAGGCACTCAGTGCCTGAACTCCAGATGCTGCTACATCTTACAGTACTCTTTTTCCTTGCACCTACACACCTAAGGGCCTCAGCTACCTTCCTCATCCCTGGGACCAAACACCCGGCCCCACAGCTTACAGGACGAGAAGTTCAGTTTGGTTCAGGTCTTTAGAGGTTCAGCCCATCGCTGGCTGGCTCCAGACGAAAACAGCATGGCTGGGGGATGCGGTGGAGGCTGCTCAGTCCGTGGGGCCAGGAAACAGAGGGAGAAGGAGGAGCGGGGGGTCGCAGCCCTGCGGGTGACACCCATGACGCACCCAGCCAGGCCCGCTTCCCAACAGAAGCCGGCCAGGACCACAGAGGGGCTCGGTCTGCTCCGACAGCTTCCAGATGCCCCACCTGTGAACGCGGGCTTTGGGGGACACCCTAGATCTCACCCATAGCACTAAAACAAAGGTTAATTTAAAAATAAAGCACGGTAAGAGATTCATAATGATAACTAATAATAAATTAGAGTAATCACAATAATACACAATAGCCACAGTCAGGTAAGTCATTGCCCTCACTCAGGAATCTCGCTTCAGAGAGTTCTCCCTCTCTACACACCTGCTGTCCTGGGCTGGCGCAGCTGAGCATGGGGGACTAAAGGCGCAGACAACTTCCTCCTTGGCATCGCGCTTTCTCTTCCGGTCTGTCGGCAGCACTGCACGCCTCCGTGCCAGAACCTCAGAGTCCTCATCTCATTCTTCCGGCGTCAGTACAAACTCACACCTACGAAGCAAACAAGCAGCCGCCGACTCCATTCCTCCGCTCTGAACCACCAGACGATGAAACATCCTGAGCCACCTCCAGTTCCTGGCTTGCCCTTGGGCTGGATTTCCAGGGGAGCTGGACGTTCCCTTCCATGGCCTCACGTCAGGACCCAGCTTTGCCTGTAGACTGTTCGACCCCTGTCCAACTGAGGCAGACTTTTTGTCCTGTGCCTGCCAGGAGGGGCACAGCTGGGCCAGGGGCCAGTCTGCGTCCCGAGCCCACTTCCCTTTGCTCTGCCCAGCCCTCCCAGTGCCCGGGCCAGCTGCCCTCAGTGTCCTCCCTGGCTGTGAGCCCCATTCTTGACCCCAACAGGCCTGCGGCCAGTCAGCACGCCCTCCCCGCTCCAGCCCCTTAACTCTGCCTTTTTGAATAAGGCAGCAAGCAGGCACCCTGGGGTGGCCCGGAGCGAGGGAGAGGTCAGGGCCCCTTATCTACATAACCAACAGGCCTGCAGCTACCACCTAAGCAGCACACCCAGCCAGGTCTGCAGCTGAGTCCAGGAGAGCTCCCTTCTGCGTACTGCACCCTGCGCTGCAACGCAGGCCCCGTTCATGAGAATAAAGACCCATTTTCATGTTCCTGTAAACGTGCTCAAGATTTATTTTCTGGGTATATGGGCTACAAAAGTCCTGTGAATCTACTTGGGATTTCTTTCTGAGTAATGTGGACACAGCAGCCCTTTCAAAAACAGAGCAATAAACACTCCGAGCTGTTAGCAGGAAGAGCCGCAGAGACCAGCAGCCGATGCAGCTCTGGGCAGAGCTGGCCCCGGTGTCCAGCGAGCTGGCACTGCAAGGCAGTAGCTGGCAGAGGCATGGACTGCACTCAGTAGCCTCCACAGACTGTCCACGGCAGCAGTGCCAGCAGCTGGCCTGGTGGTGTCAGCTGCAGGCATCCAGCACTGTCTGGTGGCATCAGGACTGATGGCAGAGTGGCCGGAGGCAGACTCAGCTTCTGCCTGAGTTCAGCAGAAGAATCCTGGGCTGACTGGCAGCCCCATCCTGCCTCTAGATGCTTGCCCACAGCAGGCCTCTGGTCCGGGCCACACAGGACACCCTCTCACCCACAGCTCCATGTCCTTTCTCTCTCACAAAGCCCGCTTCCAGGGTCTCTTCTGTCGAGAACTTTTCCCTTCTAACTGCAAATCACAGGCTGCCTTCCTCTGAACCACTACAGCATTTGGATCCTGGCAGACAGATCCTTTCTCTACACCTTTACCTTTGTAAGGTGCTAGGATTAATGCAGGTCCAAATCCCCCGCAGGTGAGGGCAAAGTAGAAGGAAGTCCAGAAGGATTGGTTGATCGACATAGTGTGGCTGGATTCAAATAAGTTAAAAAAATAGAGTGGGCAGAAAAGGAAACTAAGAAAGCATGTAGGACCTGAATTCATAAACATTTTCCCTCATAATTTCCTCTTAAAGTTTTATACTTTTAGGC
>NW_004624738.1:1008141-1042464 GCF_000247695.1 Heterocephalus glaber | reverse complement strand
TGCTTTCTATATCCTTTTAAATTCTCTAAAATCTGTGGTAATGTCTCCTAGATCTTAATACCGTAATTTTAAAAATGTATAACTGATATTGTGTAACAGGAAGAAAAGGTCTAAAGGAGCAGGAGAAGTGGAAGGGGTAGGGGAAAGGAAAAAGGGAAAGGAAAAAATATGAGAAGAGGGAAAAAAATGGAAACAAAGTCTTTGCAAATAGGGAAGGGTGGAGGGGTGAAGGGAGGGAGGGCAGGGGAAGGGAAAAAAATAAGAACCAAGAGACTCATGTAATGGTACAAGATCCCAATGATGAATGTTACTGTATTTTATATCTAAAATGTACCAATAAAGTTAATGGGGAAAAAATAATAATAATCTTTCAAAAAAAAGAAAGCATGTAGGAAAAATGGACAAGGAAGGGGTTAGTTTTGTTAAAAACATAGAAGGCTGTGGGCATAGCTCAGTGGTAGAATGTGAGGCTGTGCATTTGATTCCCATCACCACCACAAAAGAAAAGAAAGAAGGAAGGGAGGAAGGAAGGGAGGGAGAGAGGGAGGAAGGAAGGAGGAAAGGAAGGAAGAAGGAACGGAACCTAGCCCCAGGACAGTGAAATGGGAAATTTTTCAGACACCTCAATCAAATGAATGTCAAGGCTGAGGCAGGAGGATTGAAGTTAGAGTCCAGCCTGGGTGATTTAGCAATGTAGCAAGACCCTGTCTCTAAATAAAAACTAGCAAAAGGGGTGCACATGGAGCTCAGTGAGAAGGCAATGTTCAATCTCCAGTACAATAAACAATAAATAAATAAATAAATTCTCTTGTCCTCTCATCTGTTGGTGTGAGGATAAATTTTTAAACCTTTCTAAAAAGTAGTATGTCCAGAGTGAAGAACCTTTAAAATGTTCATAGAGGGCCGAGGATTTAGCTCAGTGGTGCTGTGCCTGCCTGGGAAGCACAGGTCCTGAGTTCGATCCCCGGTACCGAAAATAAATTAATTAATTAATTAAATGTTCATACTCTAAATCCAAGAATTTTACTTCAGAGAATCTGTCTAAAGGAAATACAGACAAAAGTTAACACGTGAAGATATTTATCAGCACAAGAGTAAAATTTGCAGCAAACTGAGACTTCTCATAGCAGAGGATGAGCTCAGCAAAACCCGATGCCTGGGTGTAATGGCATTCCAGAAATACCACAGGGAAGAAGGAACACTGGCCAGCACTCACTCAGATACACCTGTAGAGAGCACAGGAGGGCTCTAAGCAGTTGCATGTGGGAAGAGATGGTAGAAAGAGAGAGGGCAGCAGTGGAGGGGAGGCTGGCAAAAGTGAACGGGGAAACCTACACTGCTAAAGACTGCATGCATGGCGTCATAGCAGTGACATCTTTACATGAAGCTATGCTCATGGGACCATGCTCTTTAAAGGCAAAATGCCATAAAAGAGAGGAGAAAGGGAATCAGGCAGTGGCCAGCAGTTGCTCGGTGTGTTGGGACTGTAAGCGAGTTTTACATGCACAGTTACTGTGTTTTCCAAGCTTTTGACAAGGAGCACATATCTTGTTGGTGGTGCCACTGCAAGTGAGTAAAAGAATAAGTCGAATCCAATATACACCCAAAACGGCCATTCTTACAGCATGCAGTGATGTTAAAATTAACGATCTCCAAGAAAGTATAGCTTTTAAACTGTTTATAACTCATGATCCATAGAAATAATGTTGTGATGTCTCACAGGTTCTGTAATTTCATGTAATTATAGTGGACAATAAATTCACAGGGTTACTCAGTGAAAAATGAACAAGACCCTGTTTTATTTCCAGTAAACACAAGGGGAATGAAGGCGTGGGAAGGGACCAAGACTCTCGGCTGCTGCCACGCATCCTGGTGGAATCTGGCGGTCCTCAACCTCACACACAGTCCCTGCCATTCTGCTCTCCAGGCCACCGCCAGAGCCACAGGGCACTGGAAGCACAGCTGGGCTCTGGCAGCTGTGGCTGGTGGCTCTGCTACTTGCAGCTCTGTGTGGTGCAGCTGGGCTCCACAAGGACCGGAGTCAGCTCCAGACGAGAGTCCTGTGGCAGCAGGACTGGCGTGAAGATGCTCTGGGTTTACATCCTTCTTGAAACACTCAGGCTCAGTTTTAAAATCTACACCTTCTCTTTGGAAAAGGGGAAGTTAGTAAAAGGCTTTCTTTCCTTTTACTATACTTAAGTCTTAGCTTGATGGAGACAACTGATGAGCATCTCGTTTGGATCGAACAAAGTTCTGTAATATATTGGAGAGAGAGCAGCGGGACCACACCCTAAAAACATTTCTTTCTGCAAAAGAAAGAAGTACAGTGCAGTGAGAAGGTTTTGTGCTCAGGGACTAGCAGCATGCACTGTAGCTCTAACTCTGTGTCCAGCCCTCTCTGCCTGGAGTCTCAGGGAATGGCAGAGACCCAGGGCTCACCTCTTACCTCCACCATCACACTAACGTTTTGAGCAGCTTACACCTCAGTGCACAACACACTGCTGCTCAGAATGCCTTGGGTGTACCTCCTTCTTCCCTCCACTCTACTGAGTTGACCTTTGTAAGGAGGCAGTAACAGGCAGGTTCTCCTGGGTAGGAGACATGGTGTCTCATCTTAACTCTCATCTCTCTCTCTCACACACACACACACACACACCACACACACACACACACACACATCTGCTTTCCATATCCATCAGATTTACAAATGGTGGGCCAGGCCAAATTCCTCTGCCACCCAGGCCCAGAAAACAGAGGATGTCCCTGCCATACCACACCCTCCTAGCAACCACAAGGCCCTTGCACCTGTGTTCAGACAAACAGTGAGGTCCATGCTAGGGATCCAGAATTAGTTGGCTTTCTGTTGCTGGCAGGTAATATTGGACAGACCCAATATAAAGGAGAGGTTTATTTTGATTCACAGAGGGTTCAATTCATGGTCAGCTGGCTCCAACATCATGGCAGCCAAGTGTTACAGGAAAAAGCAGCAGGAGAGAGAGAGAGGGAGAGAGAGGGAGCAAGAGAGAGGGAGAGAGAGGGAGAGAGTGCCTTCAACGGCATGGCCCTAGTGACTCACCTCCTCCAACTGGCACCACCACCTAACAACACATACAGCTATGAACTCTTTAATGAATTAGTCTACTGATGATACAGCACCCCATTATCTGATCACATTCCATCTCCGGACACGTGAGACTTCTGAGGGATGTTTTAGATCTAGATCAGAACAGACCCGCAGGAGGCAACTTTCTGTTCTAAAGATATAGCATAACCAGCCCCGAGCCACGGCGCTGGACAGCTAATGACTCCATCCTTTTAACAGGAAGTCAGCTGCTCCTGTAGGCCCTGAGACTGTGGCCACCAGGCTGCCCTGCCCCAGCGGTCCTGCCTCAAGTAAGGCCCCACACTGAATGCTAGAGGTGAGGACTTGGGGATAGAACAGGAGTCACCCTAGACGAAGCTTCCGAGGGTTGCCATGCTTGCTCTTAGCGTAGAGTGTGGGCTGCTCCTTCCCCTGAAGAATGGTACAACAGAGTTTACACTGGCTGCTCACGCAGGGACACCCTGAAGTTTTATCCAGATACAATTCTATCTCAGTCTGTGTGCAACCTCAACTGCACATTGCAGTTAAGTGGGGTTGCGTTTTAAAAATGCCACCTCTGTCCCAGAGTACTAGACACTGTACACCCCGTGGTGATCTAATTCACAGCAATGCTGAGAGCTAGTCGTCCACACCACTCCCCAATGGCTGATGTTACTTGGCAGGAGACAAAATATGACCCTACGCAAACTTGCAAACTTAGCCTTTTTCTCACAGGAATCTGCATAACAAGAGTAATCACAGATGCTCAAAATATGAGAAGGTAGCTATAATTCGGAGGGTAGCCATTAAATTCTCAATCAGAATTCCCATGTCAGTAATAATTAGAGCAAGCGCCATTCACTTGAGATTCCTTCTGGCAGAGTGGGTCCCATGCTGCCCACTGGCTTCCTGTTGGCTCAGGCCTTGTCCTTGCCTGTCCTCCCTTTGAACTGAGGGTTCCGAAGGCGCAGGGTCTGCACCTGACACACCGTAAGTCCGTAGAAAGCCTCAAGACAGAAAATTGAAACCAAGCAAATGCTAGCGATGGCTTAGTGTTACAGTAATTTGGAAGAATGGCATATTTGCCACTTTGCCAAGAATATACATTATTTTATTTTATTACCTTCGTTTCAAAAGTCCTCGTTTGGCACCGGTCAAAAATACCGTGAGCTCTGCTCACTTCTTACAAAACTGTGCTTTCTAGGAAACGTGCTTTAAAAGCACGCGAGTCTTATATCCCCGAAGCTTAGGCACTTTTTCTAGAGAGCCAGGAGCTTTCTTCTCTGGCAGACAATGAGCCCTCAGGGGTTCATGGCAAAGCATGAAGGATGCAGGACACACTCGGAACAGAATGTCTTGTGGGGCACATTGGTCGGCACATGTTTGGAATCCCAGCACTCTGGAAAGCTGAGGCAGCAGGATCATAAATTCGAGTGGGCCTTGTCAATTGAGCCAATAGTGAACCCTGTCTCACAATAACAAATTTTTTCAAAAAGTCTGGGGATATATCTTATTGTAAAGGTCCTGGGTTCTGTCCCTAGTATCACAAACAAACAAAACAAAACAGGATGCCTTGTCTGGGAACATTGTGGAGTAGATTATTCCAGTCCAGCTCAACTGTTCCATATAGGCAGGAACAGACTTACACAGAGAAAGAATGATAAACATTATTACTTCTTGAAAATCCAAAAACATTACTGTTGTCTCTGAGAGGCTCTTACATAAATATTTGTGTTTCCTCACAGCTTCTTCTTCCAGAAAGTGTGCCAGTGATACAGGGCCATATTATCACTTTTTAGAAAACTGAAATGTGGAGGTGTTTTACAAATGAAAACATTTATGAATGTGTTATTTATTGAGTGAATGCCTGCTTGCTGAACACCTGCTATGTTCCATGCACGGGGATCTAAGGAGAAGCCACGGAGAGGCTAAGCGGATCCTCTGTCTTACAGAAAATTTCGTTCTAGCATGGGAGAGCAAGGAGTGCTGACCAGCTGTTACAGCAGACAGGATGCTGTTTCTACACAATGTGCTCTGTCTTATGAAGTGCATCAGGAAGTTAAAATGGATAGGACGGTCAGAAAATCAGGAAGTGATATTTGAGTAAATGTCCAAAACTGGTCAATTTTTGATTAATAGTAATATACAGGAAAGCTTTAAAAATGGAGAAAAATTGAGGCACTCAAAAAGTTGAGATGTAGGAATCCACACAATCAGGAAATACTGAGCAACCTACTGTGTCTGAAGTAAAGGAAAGGCAGCGTGTTACAGTCAGGGACCGGGTTGAAGCAGATCTCCACCCAGCTGCAACACCTGAGACTGGAGGTTGACTCTGCAGGCAATTCAGAACATGAAATATTGAGGAGGTTTTCATGACTGAAACAGCACAACAGGAAGACGAATCTTGCAGGAAAGTCTAAACTGGGAGAAGGAAAAAAAATGGAAACAGGAAACACATGTGACCGATGAGCTGGACTGCAGCACTGATGAGACAAAGAGATGGGGCCAGCGGCACAGAGGGTGGTGAGCAGTTTAGAGCACATGACTGTGTCCCCACTGCCAGAGATCCTAGAGACTGTGACGAAGAACAGCCCTGAGGACCAGATGGATCTGCCAATACAGCGGAGAGAGCCAACTCTCCAGAAAATATCCACTTATAATATGGGCCTACCATTTGCTCTCTGGTTACTGAGGAGAACTACCATCATTAATAGAGAAGGTCAGGATATGGAGAGAATAACTTGCTCCCCCAAGATGAGGACTATTTGAGACACCAACAAGAAAAGACTACTTTCAATCTATTCTCAAAGAATTCTCAGATAGAATGAATGATACGAAATTACAGTGAAGAAAAAAAATTCTTAGAAATCAAATTTAAAGTCATAAAACTCAGAAAATAGAGCAGAAAGAAAAAGTATGATAAAAATTGAGAAAAACAATCTGAAATATAGAAGACTAGGCATTTGTAATTAGGCTGTGGTGGAAGCATGTCTTACGGGATGAGGCGTCTCAGGTACAGGAAGTCTCATGAGCTGTGGAAGAGCTTGTAGCAGGCAGGGTGAAGATCGGAGCTGCAGCTGCAGAGGGAAAGCCTTCAGCAGCCGCTGTGCCCGTGGGCCTCTTTGCAGCCCCTTCCTTACTGCCTTGCAAGCCCCGCAGGAGCTCAAACTTCATCCAGAACCTAGAAGGGAAGAAGGCTGAGAGACAATCCCAGCGGAACAAGGTTGGTACAGCACAAACCACGCAGAGGCCCGAAATCTGATCAGTAAAAGCTGCAAAAAGACAGAACAGAAAAACGGACTGGAAAAAAGTTTCACTAGAAAAAAGAGGGAAATGAGAGACCAAGTTTTGAGATTTAAAAGTGTACAACAATGGTCACATAGATTGGATTTTTAAAAGATGCACATCTCTGTTAAATTTCCCAAAACCCATCATGATCAGAAGCTCATAGGCATTTCCAGAAGAAATGAATCACAAAAATGAGAATGACTTTCACTAAATGCCCAGCAGGAATTTGAGGGCAGAAGACAATGGAGCATCATTTTCCCAGCTGTCAGCGAAACGGACTTGGCCTTGAGTTCCGTACCGTGATGAAGTGCCAGGGCCAAACGAGGCCATCCAGACATGCACATCAAGTATCAGTAAGCTCTTTAAATGTACCTTTTCTGAGAAAAGCCACCCTAGGAGATTTTCTAGTATAATGAAACTCCAAAAAGAGAGGAAGAAGTACATACTTAAAGTGTGCCATTTACCCATTATCAATAAAAATAAATTACAAGCTGATGGTTCTGCGGAAGAACTAGGAAACTGAACTAACTGGTTCAAATTCCAACGAGAGTCAATGGGCTCCTGCAAATCTAGCCTTTGTAAGATGCACATCGAATAAGTGAAGGCAGTGTTCCGGTTTACATCTGCCTGTCCCTGGAGAACCTCAAGAACTCATAGGTGGGGCTGTGGAAGGTGACTGGACCAGGGAACACGATAGCTGCATGGGTTCCTGCAGAACAGGTGGCCACTGAGGACCTGGTCTGGAAGGGAGTCTCCTTTCACCAATCCACCTTCTCTTCCATGACATGAACAGCTCCTCCACACAGGCTCTTCCACCATGCTGCCAACCATGCAAGGACTGAAACTTCCCACACAGGGGATTTAGCTCAGTGCTGCTGCCACCTGCCTGACAAACAGAAGGTCCCAAGCTCCATCCCTGGTACCAAAACAACAAAAACAAAAAAAACCCTAAAGGACTGAAACTTCTAAAATGTGAGCCAAAATAAACTTCTCCCTTAAGTTGTGGGTGTTTTGTATTATACCCCAGTAATGACAAAGTGATTAAGGCAGATTTTGGTAGCAGAGAAGTGCAGTTGCTGCTGTCACAGTACCTACCAATATGGTTTAGAATCCTTTGCCGCTGGTTTGTGGTAACAGTTTGGAAGAGTTTGGGGATGCTGGTTGGAAAAACAGCCCAAGAATGGTGGCAGCCAAGCTTGATAGGAGATTCTGGTCAGAACTCAGAAGACCAGACTGCTGATAGAAAGGTGGAGGGTAAACATCCGGCTCTGGAGATTTCAGTTGGGAGCAAGAACTCCATTGGCAGTTGGACCAGAGGCCATGTGTGTTATTCTCTGGCAGAAAATTTGTCTACACTTTGCCCATGTTCTAAGACTTTGCAGAAGTCTGAGATTAAGGTCAGTGAACTAATTAACTTGACAAAGGAAATTTCAAGGCAACCCAGTGTCCAGGATATGACATGGATACTTCTAGCAGCCTTTACCCAACTCTACAGTGAGAATCAGTGATTTGCTCAATGAGTTGAAAAGTTTGGAGTTTTGCCAGAAAGGAAGCACCTGCAAAGAGGACCATGGTTGTTGACAATATTAGCATTGTAAAGAAGCCAAGTAGTTTGCATCAGGACACTAGGAAAGATGCCTTGAAGGCATCTCAGGAATAACCAAGGCTCTGTCCTTCATTGGCTTAGGGGTGTAAATGGGTAAAGGAAAAATCCTTTGAAAGCCTTTGCTTTGAGAAGAGAGCCCCAGGGTGCCTTTCTGCAGAAAGGCTGCTTAGGGAATTGGTTTCCTGGGATTCCTTTCACGATACTCAGCCATCCAGTCACACAGAGGCCACTGCAGCTAAGATCCAAGGGGACCTGTTTACTGACCGAGTTTGAGGTATACATCAGTGTCATCCACGTGGTGCTGGTTTTACAGGAATGCAGAATACAAGAGCTGTGGGGTCAGGGAGGCTCCCACCCAGGGTTCAGAGGAGGCCTGGGAGGCAGGCAGGGCCCCTGGGAGGGCCATGGATAAAGCTTTGTGGAGCCAAAGGTGCAGTGGAGTCTGCAGGAAGCTGGAGAAGCTGGGAACGTGGAACAGCCACTGAGAAAGGCCACAGAAAGAAAAACTAGCCCAAGAGCAAAGCCATGGGGCTCCAGCAGGCAGAGCCACAGTGACAGGGACCACCCAAACTATTTAGGGTTCTCCTCACACCTCAGCTCACCCTGGGCGGCCCACACAGAACTATGGGTTTTAATGTCTGCCCGGCTAGGTTTTGGTCTTGCTTTGGTCTCATTCCTTTCTGTTCCCCTATTTCTCCCTTTAGGAATGGGAATGCTATCAAGCACCATTGCATGTTGGAAGTGTTTAACTTTTTTTGATTTTCACAGAGTCCCACAGCTAAGAGTTGGCCTTGAATCTCAGAGTGAACTCTGACCTGGGACTTTTAAGCCATGCTGAAACTATTAAGGCTTTGGCAACCTTTAGAGGTGGACTAATGCATCTGCATAGAGATGTAAGGGTCAAGGGCAGGGGGTCATGGTTTGCATCTAGGTGTCCCCAAGACCCTCGTGCACCACGGGCAGGGCTTTTGGAAAGTGGTTGGACTATGGCAACACCATAGCTGAATTGCTGTCAAGAGGCAGGTTCTGGTTGGAAGAGGTGGGTCCCTAGGGCTCTGAACTAGAAGGCTGTATCTTTGTTCCTTTCTCTTTCCACTTCCTGGCCCCCATGACATGAACAGTTTTCACCATGTTGCCAATGATGTGAGGACGAAAACTGCTGAGACATGAGCCAAAAAGTTCATTGAGTTGTGAGTATGGGGCCCTGTGTCCCAGCAAGGAGAACATGACTGACGTGGGGAGAATAATTAAAGACACAGACGTTTGAATGTAATGGTTAAGAAAGTGAAGCAGCAGATAATGAGAGACCTGGGGAGAATGAACCATGAGCCCTCCACAGGTGGGGTTGGGCTGACGTTCTGCTCTCTAAGGTTTGGGTGTCATTTCCTAACCTAACAAGAGACAGTGTTGAGGACAAGCAGGCCCTGTGACAGGGTGAGATTTCTTAGGGCAACACTGCCCCAAGAGAGGAGGGGATTATGAGGAGGGGCCTGGCAAAGGGAGTTACAGGCAGCTAGGGACAGGCCACGCTAAGGAGGGAGTCAGGAAGACTCGGTGATGGACGTTTGATGACCACGGGCAGGACACCTGGAGGCTCAGGAACAAAGGCCTCCACGAGGGGTGGAATTGTCTTGCCTAGTAACGGGACACTGTTACATTTCTAAAGAATGCCTTTGTTCTGTTTAGAAGTATAGTTAATGGTGGTTGCAAAAGTACGCCTACTACATACCATGAGCTTCTGCAGGCCCACGTGTATGTCAGACTTTCCTTAGGCAACCCCACAGGTCCATCTCACATTGGCTGAGAGGCAGTATAAAGGCCCCTAGACGAAGAGACTCTTCCGAAGCTCCTTCCTGGCCCCTCCCCAGACCCTTTTGTCTGGGAGCTGTTTGCTTCAGCTTTACAGTAAAAGCTGCTTTCTGCTTCGCCTGCACAGTAAATGCTTTTCCTCCGTCCTCCTTTGACTCTCTGCCTTGGAATTCTTCCTGGATTGAGAGAAGAACACGCCAGCCAGCCAGTAACAGAAAGCATATTTCTTCTCTTTAAAAACAAGGAAAATGGGAGACTGTGTGATAAAACAAAAACAAATAGCCATTGGTCAAACATGAACCAAACTCGAATTAGCAGATTAGAATAAAAGGAGGCTCGTTAGACCCAGATGTTAAAAACAATTTCCTTAAATAACAAGCAGGTTGTAGAGAACAAAATACAGCAGCAAAACATTGCTAGGTTCTGAATTGAACAATACTAACATAAAATGTTATTTATTTATATGCTTTTATTTATGTATTTTATATACAGATACAAAGATAACCAAATAAAATAACTAAAATAATAACTACCAAAACTTGGGAAAGGAAAGAAGAAAATATATATATGTCCTTGGTATTCTCATTTGACTCAGAATGGGAAAAAGTTACTTCTTAAATAAAATATGTGTGTGTGTGTAAAATACAAAGAATAAAAACATAAATATAAAATATAGAGCTGGGTCCAGGACCAGAGAAACAGCCCCACAGATACTTATTAGAAAAATGACTCACCCAAGAAATATTGTTTTAAGTGTGTTTAGAATTACAGACCAAGTCAACAGAAGAATGAAAAATAGAAGCAATTAATAGTTAAGATTTCCAAGTTCTAGGAAGTAGAACTACAGTGAAATAGGGCATTATTTTCATTTTAAACATGTCTATGCTATTATATTTCATCATGTGCAGGTATTACTCTGGTTAAAAAAATCAAAGGAAATTATTTTGATTGCTGTACTATGGATTATTTTGATCACTGTATTATGGCTAAGAAAATTATTTATTTTGGGGGAAGCACATTGAAGTATTTAAGCATAGAAAGGAATTATATCTACAATCTACTCTTAAATGTTTTTAAAGACTCCGTGTGAGTGTGAAGAGACCATGTGAGTGCCATAAAATGGCAACACTTGGAGAATCTGAGCAAAGACTCTTATCCTGGAATTCTGTGTGCTATTCTTGTAATTTTTCCATAAGCCTGAAATGAAGTAAAAATTAACAAAAACAACAACAATAATAAATAAAAATACATATTTTAAAACTCATTTAAAATATGTTAGTAAGGCATAGTGATATTTTAATTTCTTGCTAAGAATATAATTTAGGAAAATAACTAGTATTTCTATGTAGCCTTCAATCTTTAAATACAATAAAAATATTAAAACTTAACTCATAGCTTTTAGTTAAGCATAGACAAAGAGTTTAAATATCTCTGCATGTTTTTAAATTCTGGTATAGATGAAAATCCACATTAAGTTCCAGTAATTACCCTGAGGAAAGTAGAATGTTTTCATCACATTCTGTTTTAATTGTCATATTGTTTTATTTTCCTACCAAAAGTTATCAGAACACACAAAACAACTAATTGCAAGTCCACTGGAGCGTGAATCAAGAGCAAATAAACTGCAGAGGAGCACGTAAGTAAAATGTTAGGCAGGTACGGGGTGAAATTGGTTGTGTGGCTTTGATGGATCAAAGATCATGCCTGCTTTCCTGTAAAACAGCTTGCTTGAACCAGACCTGGGGAAACCGGTGAAACAGATCATAAAGCCAAACTCCACGGAAACTGCCGAAGGAAGAAGCAGGAAGGGTGTAAATGCTTATGCGGCCTCCCTGCGGTGCTGAGAATAGAAACTGGAAGGCCGAGGAAGCGCTAACTTGGACAGGAGTGTAAATTCAGTGTGGGTCCTGTCGTGCGCGAGACGTCAGTGGACATCTGTGGAGATTCACTCGAGGGCAGAGGTAGGCCGGGAGGTAGCAATGTCAGATCCAGTCGCGACCGGTGCACAAGTGGAGGAGCATGCCCAGGAGAAGGAGGGAGAAGAGGTGCAGAGGGCCAGCGTGCCTGGGATTGCCCGCCCGGAGAGGGAGGGAGCGGCAGCGGTGCAGGAAGGGACAGGACGGCTGCCTCCCGGGTGCAGGGAGAGATCCGGACCAGAGGGTGAACCAGCCAGCTGGCACAGGAAGGCAGCACGGACACCCAGGACTGAGGGAGGGCACCGGAGGGCAGCGGGGAGAGAGGCTGCCGGGTTCCGCCCTGCCGAAGGCTGGAGGAAGCTGGGGAAGCGAAGAGGGGCCACAGCTCAGGGTGACTGAAGGCGGGGCTGCAGGGAGCCCCGGGGGGAGACCTCCCCGTGCCTGGCACAGAACTGGGAGCAGAACTGGCTGTCTAGCTCCTCCTCCAAAGTCACTGCAGCCCAGTCTACCTCAGCTGTGGCTCTAACTGTTCAAGCGCAGCCCCGCTGTCCACCGGTCAGCCAGGATTTGGGGCCCACCTTGGGGTCTTCCTTACGGGGGTTAATTAATCTGCAAAAGGCTTCAGGCCTCAGAAAGGAGTCAAGAGCTCAACTCTCTAAGAAAATTGAATGCTGAGAATACATCAAGGATTGACGCAGTTCCCAGAGAGGATTTTAAGCATTTCTCAATTTGTTTTTCCAAATGGAAACAACTCAGTCAATATGGGTAGATATTTTCATAAAACCTATTTCTTTTCATCTTGTTAACTTGAAGTCTACCTCATTTTGTTTGTTTTCTTCTGAAAGCGCTTAGAGATTTTCTGAGAATTTTTAGGTTCATTATTAATTGTTTCATCATGTGAAATAATGAATGAAAATATCTTCGATGAATGACTTAAAATCACATTGTTGACATTATTTTAAAAGTTAGACATTATTTTTTTAAATCCCAAATAACTAGATTTCTGATTAGTTTTTTTAGTAGGATATATGAGACTATTTAAGAAATGATTTTGAGTTTGCATGGGAGGGCTAAAAATTGGCAAGAACAATGAAGTTACAGAATCATGTCCAATTTTTGTGGAATGGAATCTCCTGGTATTGCAAAATGTTTCAGCTATTTCATCATCAAAGTCCAAGCAGAACAACATTTTTAAGCTACCCTAAACAGACTTAGCTAAATCAGTGCTGCTCTTTACAAACTGTGTAATGTAAATCCTGCCCTTGAGAAGTTACTTGCTCTGTTTAGGAAAAAAGAGAGATTGCAAATGTAACTGCTAATCTCCAGCAGGAGCATTCTTGGCACACAGTTCAGGCTTTACTTTCTTTTCCTCAAGCAAAACTTTGCTCCACATTTATTCTCTTTTGGTTTCTCCTCAGCATCTGGCCCAGCAGGAAACGTAGACCAAAAAAACAAAGCCCTGTGTACGCCTTCAGAATGCCTCCTTTTCCATCCCCACTGTAGCCCTGAGGGGAAAAAAGCAGACCAAAGCTATAGATGCCTAGCCAAGAGATATTTCATTTTCATTCAAATGCTTTAAACTCCATCAAATATATGAAGTTATATTTTCAGACTTCAAAGAATATGGCAAATGTGTCTTTTCTCAGCATCATTTAATATCCGACAACTTACTCCTAAGTGATTTCGCTATCTAAATATACTCTTGATTGTGGAGTTTCTATCCATTTGGGTGGTTTTTTTAAAAATCATCTGTCAGTGTATAATCTTAAACTCATTTTTTAAAGCACAGAATTATTATTTTTTGTTACTGACAAGATAGGAAATAATTCTTTGAACACATTTATTCGAGAGCCATATATTTGTTCCAAAGCCCAGGAGTGAGAAGCTTTTGAAAAATAGCATACCGCTTGAATGCACATTCCAGAAGTAATATGAGAAGCAGCACTCAGAGCACAGTTACTCTGCCTACAGCTCTGTGTCGTGCTCAGGCTCCCTGTTTGAAAGTCTGTCTTTATGTGACTCCTGCCTGCAGTCAAGCCTTTCTATCCTCCTTGGCCAGAATCATGGTCCCGCGTGGGTACCTGGCACATCCCTGTGCAGCAGCACTCACTGGATTGAGCTTATTCTGAGATGCTGTGTATTCACCTCAGTTGTCCCAGGGTCAAGTTCAGTGTCTAACCTCCAGGACATACATGGCAAATTTTTGTGGGAAGAGAAAGAGAGAGCTATTTCATGCTCTTCTTCTACTTGTGGCTCATCTAAAAACTTAAACAATACAAGTGAGAGCAAGGACATCTCAGAAGAGCAACTCGCAATAGACTTCAATGCCTACAACATAGACTGCTACAATCCACATTCCCTGACTACAAGCTTTATATTTCAAGCAACTCGCTGTGAATAAATAATTTGAGAAAGTCTTCGAACGGCAGGATCTATCAGCTGTAGGCAGCGCAGATAGGTCTGGGGCCTAGAGACAATTTGAACTCTGCCCAGGACTCACCAGGCAAAAGTGATACCATCTCAAACATTACGTTCGCTGACTGGGCCTCAGTCACCAAATCAGGGAGTCAGATCATGTCAAAAATTCTTGATGGGATCCTTGCTCACAGGGCATCTTTAACACTTTTACATTTAAAATTGAATTTGCTTCGTGCTATTCTTACTTCTATGCAGCGTGTTTTTCCTCTAAAGCGTCCTGCTCAAGTTCTCTGGACTAGAAACAGCCTCCTCCTCTAAAAGGGTTTTGTTCTGCTTTTCCTATTATTTGTAATTAGTTTTCTCTATTTGTTAAAGAGTCATCAGGTTAAACCCAGTCTTTAGTCGCACCTACTGAGTACCTGCCACAGCCCAGAGTGACCTGCCTCTTGGCTGAGCCCCAGCACCTCCCTGTGGTCCACTGTTCTCTCCTCGCTCTGCCTTTCCTCCCTCCCACCCACCCAGCTCTCCCTCGCCCTCCATCCCAGGCTCAGATGTCACTGCTTCGGGAGAGCTTCCTCAGGCTCTACCACCTGGCCTCATTACCTCGCCAAGATAGACCGGGGTCCTATTCCTGCGTTTCCTTCAGGCGCTACTTCTATCAGAGAACGCTGAGCTGAATTAAGTCGATCCATTGTCTTCTGAGTCAAAGTCTAAGCTGATTTAGAAAGTCAGCCTGGCTTGACCATTACTCAATCCTCAGACCTGACCTAATCCAGTCCCTATCACAGACACTGATGATAACTAAGAATCTGGCAAATGAAGCAATGTAGGCTTCCTGATGTAAGTTTAGGGAGAGTCACAGCTGAGTCAACTGCCCAAGTTCAAAACAGACAGCTGGTTGTGTTCTGAAGCAGCCCACGGGACTCAGATTTTTCCATCAGTCAGCTGTATCAAAGCCTTGGCTAAAGTCATCATAGGGGCCAGAAGATCACAGGAATAGGGAAGGTAAAGCTGTGAAATTCAGTGACTATATTGGAATTAAAATCAATAAAACAAATCTTGACCAGAGGGATTTTACAAGACTGACAAGATGGAATTTAGGGAAATAATTCGCTCCTAGTTTCCTTACAAAGAGAGAATACAGGGATTTCCCAGGGCAGTGTTCATTTTGCAGTCTGAGGCTGGTTATCAGAGTTATTCCTGACTGTTGCCTTTGGTACTAAAGACAAGAAGAGTCAGAAAAGAGGAGAGAGGAACAAGGAAATTAGCCTGCACAGGTTTGCAGGCCAGTCGTCAGCAGGCCAGGCGGATGAGACCAGAGAGTGGCTGGTTAAATGCGTGCACAAGCATGCTCCTGGTTTGGTACCTCAGCCTGGGATAGTGACCTGTGGTCACTGCTCTGCAGAGTGTCCCCGGGAGAGCTGTGGTATTTAAGGACTGGAAGCCATGTAGATAAATGGAAACACTTCCGTGTGAAGTTAGAAAATGAACTGTATAAGTAAATGCAAAGGGGTCACTTAGATTGAGAGAAGATTTTCAAGTTATTTTTATCTTAAACTATGAAATACTTCAAATATCAACTAACCACAAGCACAACTCAAGCTAACAGGATTCTGGGGCTGAATCTAAACTTTCGGGGCCATTAGGCAGTGAGGGGAGACATACGATGCCACCCTCGAGGACAGCCACGGCTGCGTGGGATTTGCCTGCATCCACCCCTTTGAGCGCCTGGCTGTCGTCTACAGGGGCCCTGACACCGGTCAGTGAAGTGCAGTGTGAGGACCTTATCAGAACAGTGCATCGGTATCCAACGCATGTGAGCCATGCTTGCAGAGCACAGGCTTTTACTCTGAAGGTAAGGCCGTGGAGCTCCGCGACAGCCTTCTCACCAGGACTGAAGGCCACCGTGGAATTTACTTTTCCTTGTGCTTGAGGGAGCTGATTGTGATCACCGACCAAAGTCACAAAAACAAAGCAGATTTTACTAGAGGAAGAGAACTTCCTGGGTGAGAGCTGCCCGGTGACCGAGTGTGGGGGGTTAGAGCAAGGAAAGGCCAGGACAGGTGCCACCGCCACCCCCTGGAAGGAAGA
The DNA here is from genome assembly GCF_000247695.1 of Heterocephalus glaber. The sequence goes on along the minus strand of NW_004624738.1, from coordinate 1,026,254 downwards.
TCAGTGGATGCCAAATCTAGGGAGCGTGTTGGGACAGACAGCACCAGAGGTTCTTGCAGCCCTGCCATTTCTTTGACTTGGTGGATGGCATGGAGCTGAGTGATCTTTCTTAGACTAAGACTCCTTCTCAGGCCCATTTTACAGATGAGGAAAACTGGATTGCCTGAAAGGCTGCAGAATGTGGCAGGGCAGTGGGGTGGGAAGCCAGATTTCATGGCCTTTCCAGTTTCGTTTCTGCTCTACCTTGGTGCTTCTTAAACTGAATGTGACCAGTGGCTGGCTGTTTTCTTTTCCAATTAGAGGACCTAACCCAGGGACATCCCACCACTGAGTTACATCATTCCCCCCACCTTGTTTTTATTTTGAGACACAGTCTTGCTAAGTTATCCAGGCAGGACTCAAACTTGTGACCCTCCTGCCTCAGCTTCCCTCAGTGCTGTGATTATGGGCAAAATGCTTGATTGACTTTGAAAATAACCCTATAGGACTAAACACTGAATCATTGGGAAAATAGATTTCTGCAGGGAAATAATAGACAATAATCCTCAGGCTTTCCTTGTTCACCTTCCTGAACCTCCTGAACTATGTGCCATGCTCTATGTGCCATGCTCCAGGCAAGTCTTAGAAATAGAAAATTAAATAAGGTACTGCTTCTTTCTGAGGTGCTCATGGTACCAGGGTGTGAGACATAGGCAAAGAAAAATCCGCTAGAATCCAGTGACTGGATGCTCACAGAGACATTCACTTCAGATAGTGCTATGAGATGTAAAAGAAGGGGCTGCAGAGTCTGTGCAGCAAAGTTAGAGAAGAGTTCACAGAAGAGACATCCGATGGAGGTGTGCAGAGGGCGAGTCAGAGAGAACAGCACACTCAGTAATATAGGGACATGAAAGCACTTACAGGACCAAGGGGCTGGATGGGCCAAAATGTCAAATGCACTCAGCAAGTGGTGAGGATCAGAACACAGCTGGGAACCGGGCTTACAAATCTGGAGTTGACCATGAAGCAAATTCCATACACATTCTAAGACGATCACTTTGGAAACTGAATTAAAGGCAGTGTCTTGATCATGGTAGCAAGATCATACGTTAGCAGTCAGTCAGTCATACTAACACAGCCCAGACTTAGTTTCCTTGTTGTCTGATTGAGTCTCTTCCACCTCACTAAATACATGACATTTATAATGCTTTGTGTGGGAGGCTGCCCTATCGATCATGCCCAAAGCAGGCTGTAAGCAGTGCAGGCTGTGCAGAGCTCACCCCACAGTTGGCTTGTTTTAAGAAGTGAGTCTGACCAAAGCCTATGAGACAACACACAGCCAAGGTCAGAGTGACTCTCACCCAAATTTTGTCCCCAGCCAGCACAAGAATGTTTTGTCTATTCTTTTACATGCCTTGTGTGCATCAGCAATGTATCCCTAGCAACCACATGACTACACATGGCCCCTTCCTGAAGCCTCCTCACCCCAATTTAGGAGTGATTGTGTCACCAATAAATATTGATGGTTCTGGCTGTTCAGGGGCTTTGCTTGCTCAAGCACAGGTCATTCCAGTTCCCCATTTCTCTGTCTCTAACTCTTTCATTTCACCATGTGTCGTGCATAGCACTGAGCAGATAATGATCTGCTGCAGGGGTCTCCAATAACTGGTGCCCAACATGGAGGCTTGAACCCACAAGGGATTGTGTGCTTAGTGAAGGTCACTCAGAGTGGACACAGAGTATCAACAGCACTTGGCCCTCATGTCACAAGTTAAGGATGTCCAAAGTGGAAGCAAATAAACAGAAAAGTACTTTCAATACAAGTAGGAAATCAGCTGGAATTAAAACATGGGGCAATCACTTTTGGCCAAAAAGCAACATTATACCCAGCTGCTCCACACCCCTTCTTAAATAAGCATGCTCAGTGCTGACCAGTTTAAAAAAAAAAATCCTTCAGAAGATAGTTAAATATAATCCTTGGTTCCCACAAACAAGAACCTGAGATATGGAACTTTGGGGGGGGTGTCAGAAATAACTTCTGGACAGCTCAACAAAGAAGAAAAGTTATCTCCCCTGAGATCTTAACTGAGACCTTGACAACCTGCAGCCTTGGGCACTGCTTTGGCATCCTTAAAGCTGGGCCCAGGAGCCTCTCAAGCTTCTGCTCTGAGGCAATCACATCTGGCAAGAACAGTTTGGTTTTGGTTTTAAATCCACTGCTCACCAAATCTGCTGTCTCTCACATGGTGGGCTCGCCCCCACATGGAAAATTTGACATTGTCATTACAAGCACACCCCAGTGATCCCCCTCCAGAGGAGGTTGAGTGCCTCCCCCTCTGCCTGAGTTGCTAAGACCACAGGGTGTCTGCAGAGGAGGTGGGAACAGAGATGTGAGGAGAACTGCTTGGCTTTAGTGCATCAGGATGTGCAGGCAGGGCTCTATGGTCAGACTCAGGAAAAGTCAAACAGCATCCACACCCAGGTTGGAAAGAACTAAAATGAAAATAAATAGAATGAAGACAGCTAGGAAAGCTCTGAGAATACAGAACAGAACAGTGAGAAAAACACTCCCGGCATGAAGAGCCCCAAGGCCAGTGCTGTATCTCCAGCCTGGTGCTGCCTGAAAACATCTGGAAGCCAAAACGACCTTGAAAAACTACAACTGCACTATATCAGACATAAAGAGATTTTACAAGAGAAATCAAATTACAAATTTTAATAATTGATAAATGTGCCTTTGTTTCAATTTGAGCTGATATTTTACTGGTGTGCTTAAAACATTTCTTTCACATTGCAAACTCTTAAATTGTAATTACAGGGTTAACTTGCTCTTCTCTCTACTCTGTTTGTTGATTTAAGATAAGAACCTAACTCAAGGTTTCTATTCCATTGGCAGCCAGTCAAGTTTAAAAATGTAACAATTTGAGAAAAGAAAAAAGGACAATTTAAAATTCAAGCAGCTGTGCTGCCGGGTATGGTGGTGTACACCTGTAGACCCAGCTACTCAAGAGGCTGATGTGAGAGGATCGCTTGAGTCCAGAAGTTCTGGACAACTGTGTGCTATGCCAATCTGGTGTCCACACTAAGTTTGGCATCAATATGATGACCTCCAGGGAGCGGGGGACCACCATGCTGCCTAAGGAGGAGTGAACCGGCCCAGGTCGGAAACAGAGCAGGTTGAAACTTCCAGGCTGATGAGTAGTGGGATTGCACTGGTTCATAATTGTCATGCTAAAATATTATGTGTGGCTCTTGATTTGAAGTTCTTTTTTTTTTCTGTTAACGTTCCACAGGGATTCAAGTACTAGAACAACCATGGTTGACAAAAATAACAGTCCTCTAACTATATTTTATATAGTTATTTCAAAGTGCTTGATATCTAGGTAAAGTTATTGCTCCCATTGCAATGCTAATGTTATTGATCTTCTCTTCTGGATGTTCAACAACTAAGGTTTAGAGACCAGAACTAAAAAAGTAACAGGGCTAAGAAGACAGCCAATATTTTGGCCCTGGCCTTCCAAGGTCAATGAGACCCATGACATAAGAAAAACCTCTTCTACAAAATCCTACAACTTTGGTGAGTCACTCAACCTCCTGAGCAGGAAGGTTGCTGGGTGCCAGAGGATAAGAATCAACAAATATACAGTGTGGCAAAGGAGAGTGACCTAGAGGGAAAAATATCCCATGCTTTCACAGAAAGCAGCATGGTCAAGCACAGCCAGGACCTGTCCTGATAGCTGACACTGACAGGAGCTGAGAGGCACTATACATGGTTCCAAAGTCATGCCTGAGGAGCCTTAACTGACCTTGATAGATAACAAGAGGTTAATTTTAACTAATACAGGTCTCACTTTAACTTGGTCTTGAATCTCCAATAAAAAAGTATAACCAAAAAAAAAAAAATTAAGAACGCTGTAAGTACAAGAGATATATATTTGCTATGAAAGGATTTTGTATGATAATAGTTTTGTCTTGTTAGAAAGGTGAAGAAATAATTACAAGACTAGGAAGCTTATGCATGTCAAGAAAATGTACAAAAGTGATTTACCCAGGAAATATATATATTTTCTTGATGGTTTGGTAAAAGCCCATGCTGTTCCTTCTAAAAGCTTCTTATCAATCTTTGTTTTAAATTTTTTAAATCCTGTGGCTGGCTTCACCTTGCTGCCAGCCATGCTTCATTAACAACAAAACTCGTCCACCTCCAAGGCTAAACCAGAGGTGCTCTGGAAAGACATACAGACAGGCACCTGAAACGGACCTCCTGCCCTGGTAACATGGGGACAGGGTATGCGTACATTTTAACAGGGAATAGAGAGACACTGTGGCTGTCATCCTAGAGCGTACGACCACGGACCAAGCGGCACGCACACTGACAGCCATGCGGAGGCTGCATCTCAGCGACTCAGCTCACCCACAATGGCCTTCAGACCTGCAGAGATCACTGGACCTGATGTGCTGCCCACTGGTGAGACCCAGGAGCAAACAGGCCTGAAAGACAATCGCAGCTCACCCTGATAAAGCTGCTGCACTTTCCAAAAAGAGAAGAAGGTGATGTGGGAAGCCACCCTGTTGATTATGTCCAAAGCAGGATGGAGGCAGTGCAGGCTGCAAAGAGCTCACCCCACAACTGGCTTGTTTTAAGAAGTGAGTCTGACCAGAGCCTATGAGATAACACACAGCTGAGGTCATAGTGGCTTCTACCCAAATTCCATTCCCAGCCTAACACAAAAATGCCTTGCCTGCTTCAGCACTGTATCCCTGGCAACTACACAACTGCATGTACCCCCTTCCTGTAGGCCCTTCACCCCAGCTGAACAGGGATTGTGTCACCAAATCGATGGCTCTGGCTGTTCAGGGCCTTTTCTTGCTCAAGCCTCTGCTGGCTCAAGCACAGCTCATTCCAGGTCCCCATTTCTCTGTCTCTAATTCTGTCTCTCTGTCTTTCTTCTCACCGTGCGTCGTAGCACTGAGCAGGAGATTGGAACCCACAGCAGGGGTCTCTGATAGCTTGCAAACACTTTAAAAAGAGAAAAGTGGAAACATTAGAAATTTTTGGTTCTTTTTTGCTTGTTTCAAGGGACAGTAAAGTTGTGAGAATCAAGATGATATCATTACACCTCATACATCCAACACTGTTCTAAGCCACAGAAACCCTTAGGAAATGCCTAAAAAATTGACAGTGAAAAAGATGCATTATTTTTGAAAGTCAAATATGAAAAACAAGAGGGTAAGTTCGACATACTTTAACTGAAAGCAATATAGAAAATTATCATCATCATGTTCTTTTAAAATCCATATATATATATATCAATGTTATATATGGATAAAGATATACATACTATAGAATGATGAAGTCAAACTAGTTAACATTTATTACCTCACTCACTTACCATGTTTTGTATCATGAACATCTAAAATCTACTTTTTTAGGTTTTGGTTTTTTTTTTGTACCAGGGATTGAACTCGGGTCCTTGGGCTTACAAGGCAAGCAGCAGAACCACTGAGCTAAATCCCTGGCCTTTTTTAGCATTTTAAAATAAAAATTACATCATCATTAACTGTAGTCACCAAGCTGTGCAACAGATTTCAAAATTTATTCCTTTTGTCTAATCAAAACTTTGTACCCTTTAACCAGATTTTTTGCTTTGTCACCCACGTCCCTCCACAGCCCCTGGTGACCTCCGATCTACTCTCTGCTTGCATGAACCTGACTTTTTCAGACTCTGCATTTACCTGAGATCATGTTATTTCCCAAGGTGCCGGCATACAGCAGGTGTTCAATATATGCTTGACAAAGAGATCTGCATCCATTCAATACAAGCACCATGCCCTTGCAGCTTGTAAAAAATTAAATTTGAGTTGTCTGGTTATGCTATTCCTCACAAAAATCAATACAAATAAATGTAAGCTTAGTAGAAAGTTTCTGAGTCATTTGTAGATTCTGTTGGACTGATGAACCGTAGAAGGACAGAACTAGTCAGGTGTTTTGGAAGGAGAAGTTAATATTTGTCTAAATGGTATTTTTAAGAGTGGGACAATGCAGAAGAAATTTCTTTGGTCTGATTTTTATAGAGGTTAGAAATAATATTTCGTCAAGAGTGAAATGTAAATGTGAACACGGAGAAACTCAAATACTCATTTTGTCTGATTTAAAAGAGCAAACTAGTCGGAAGTAGGAAGAAGTTTTTCAAACGTAAAGGGAAAGAAGAGTTTGAGGGACGAAGGAGGGAAGGAAGAGAAATGGGTTTTTACAAAGAATTGAAGCAAACACAGAAATAGAGCTTTTGCCAATGGGGACGGGAAGAATGTTTGCAGAGAGGGTAGGGAAAGGGGCTTAAAAAGAACTGAGACGCGCTGTGCACATGTACAAATTCCTCGTGATGAATGTGGGCATGATGCACTGCAAATGTATCCTAATGAAATTGTTTTAAAAGATGAAGGCAAAGAACAATTATTGAATTCATTAGCATAGTTACTTCCTCTTCCTTTATGACCGCTTCAGCTGTTCCTGGGGAAAATCCCATCCATTCGCTGTCCTGTTTTCCATGTTGCACCCTAGCTCCTTTGCACACTGGCTACAATTATTCAGTGTCCAGAGAACGTTTTCTGAGCTAAAGGAAAGAAAATAAACTGATGGCCAAGCACTTCTCAAAGCCGTTTTAATTTGCTATCCCATTTAATCCTTATGACAATTATTTTATTCATCATCCATTTATTCATCACTTAATGAGTGTTCTTAATGTCCTACTATGTGAAAGGCACTGTGCAGGTGTTCAGCACACCACAGTAAGCAAAAAGGAGCAACAGAATTTGAAGAAGGGGAAATAACAGAAGTAAATATGAACCCAAGAGGAATATTGAGGGTAACAGACTGGGAACTGAATCGTTGCAAGCGTTTGAGATAAGAGTTTTTTCTAAAGAACTGATACTTTAAGCTACGCTAAAAGATAAAACAAAGTCAGCCGTGGATAGCACAGGAAGGAAAAGTACCCAAGCAAAGAGAAAGATGCTGGCCAAGGCCCCAAGGCAACCAGGAGCAGAACAGCTGAAGAAGTTACTGAACCGATTAGAAGGGAGGACTTCTAGTACCATTTACAGAGCAGGCCGCCAAAGAAGGGTAACTTTGAGTCATTTGCAGGAAAATAGATGGGTCTTTGCAAAGTGAAATAAATCAGACACAGAATGTTAAATATCACATGGTTTCTGTTATAAGAAAAACCCAACGTTTAAATAATTTAAAGAGTAAAATAAAGGAGAGATGCTAGGAAGCCAGGAGGTGGACTTGTGGGAGATGGAGAGGAGGATCTAGGAAAGAGCGAGTGAGGAGAACAGGGCATTAAAACAATCAAGACGCGATATGAATCTGTACCAGTCCCCCAAACAAATGCATTATTATGTATCCCATACACTAATAAAGATAAAATAAAATTTAAAAGAACAGAGAGGCTAGCCTCACATCCCACACTTAGTGTGTCATACACAGAATATAAATTCAGGCCTTCTTCACACAGTAGTCCATGCTCTTTCCGGGATAGTTCTTCTACCAGCCTTAAAAGCAGAGGTCCAGAACACGGAGCCTCAGGGCCCACACCCAAGCTTTGGTCGGAAAGTGCACACCCCAATTTTCACTTCGCCTCTTCTCTTATCCAGGCTTCGGAGGTTCTGCTCTTTTTCCTGAATTTCACCAGTGTACTATCATTCCAAGCATGCATAGCAACACATCTATGCTGACAATCACTGCAGTCTGAGTAAGGGAAATAAAGAGCAATAAATAATACAAGCAGCAAAAGTTGCTTAAGTTTCTCTCCAGCTCAAGGAAAAGAGGACACCAAATTATAACAGGAAACTAAAACTATAAAAACATCAGTAATAGTTGATTGTGTCTACACAGTACTCTGGAGTACACGTAGCTTTCTCTAAACAACCTGAATAGGCAGAAAGGATAAAACATTCGCTTTACTTTTGTTGCTGCAAATGAAACATGTGAAGAACAGCACGTGGGAGGCAGCGGCTCTGCACACACTTAGAAGCCAGTGAGGAGCCTGAGTAGACAACAAAGCCTCCATCAGCTGTCCCACTGCTGACAGCTCACCTTGTCTACACTCACTTCGCACACAATCACACCCCATCGGGGTCACGGAAGATTCCCCCTGGTTTCTCGGACCCCAAGTCTTTATCTCCCATCAAGTTTTAAACTGCAAACAGAGCAATGTGTTCAAAGACAAAATTAGTCATATTGTTCTTCTACCTGACCTCCCACAGAGCTTTTCAATGTCTCCTTTGACAAAAAGCAAAATTCTTCACAGACTTTTCAAGGCCCAGAAGGAGGTGGTGTTGGCTGGACCTAGTTAGATCTCGTAGTTAGAGACCTGAATTTCTCCCTCACACAGCTCACTGCATTGCAGTTAAATACTTCGCTGGGCAATCACTGGTCTCCCATGGATGGCCAAGGCTGCTGAGGGCAGGGCTGCTGACAACCCACAGCACGATGCTTAGTAATCCATGAGTGACTGTAAGTGGAAGGAGACTCAGCTGCCAGCTTGGGAATTATAGTTTTTTGAATATTAGAATCTGGAAATGATGTGCATAGAACTTTTCATCAATGTGCCCCAGAAAATGACTGAGAGAATTTGGCTCCTCCTCTGCCATTTAGAACCCTGAATGCTTCCCATGTATTTTGGGTGCCTTCAGGACGAAAGTCCTGGGAGGGCAATAAAATTCAGCTGAAAACATGCATGTTTTCCAGAGACATTCTTCAGAACCACATTGATACCTGCTTCCCGAGGCAGGAGATATAAACAGGCAGTAGATTATGCAGGTTCTGCCCTGCCTTAGGCCATTGAAGATGCAAAATTTCAGACGTTTAGGTTGCAGAAACTACTGCGCACCAGCTGAGGCATGGGCCATCACTCAGAAAGACTTAGCAGCAGTGAAGTTAATTCAATGTCTAGAATTTATTTCTGGAATTCCCACAATACATAACTAATTGATGGATGTGCACAAACATGTTTTATAGGTTGTCAATATAAATATAAAGGATGGATGTATGCATGGGGATTCATCTATCCATCCACCCTGAAAATGCTCAAGAGCTAAGAACATGGTGGGCATTCGTGGAGTCCAATTAAAAAAAAGAAAAGGAAAAACATCAGACTGCTTTCAGTCCAAATGATCATTTTATCTTCAAGGCCATCTGTGCAAGGCATACCCCAGAGCCAATAACAAGCTGCATTATTCTTCATTATTGTCTTGGAAGAGTGCTCTGGCTGTAATAAGGGAGTCTTGATTTTGTAAAAGAGCAAGAATAACAGTTCCCTGGGATGGTGAATTAACTTGCTTTTGAAAAATAAATGAATTTTGTCCCTGAATAAACTTCGCTGCAGTGATTCACTCTTTTATTTTTTTACTTGAAATTAACATTCTAGTACCACTGAGCTCTGTCTCCATTAACGCTCTGGCTTTTGGATCTGAGTGAGATTTCTATTTTTACTAATTTTTTAGAATTGTATTTGGCCAGCTTGTGAAAACCTTGCTTACTTTTTTTAATCTTGGAGATAATTTTCCAAGAGAAGGCAAGGTCATTACGTGTGTGAAAAAGAGCGGCTCGCATGGCTTTGTGGGGAGCGCAAAACCATTGTCTCCTTTCTGGGCTAAGATGACACACACAGTCTTCTACAATATTCCACCACAGTTCTGATTCCCACTCCCTGTGCCAGGTGGCATTATACATCACCATTTTCTTTAACTTTGAGACTGGGTACCCAATTCTCAAGTTCAACTTTAGAAAGTCATTTTGGTCTGGTGTCCGCATTTTTGAGTGCTCTGACTTCACCACCCAGTGGCTGTTTTATTTCTGTGAGCCACATGGGCAGGGCCAGTGAGAAGCCCATGGAACACATCCTGCTGCAGGCTGTTTCAGCCCTGTGTCCACCAGCAGACCCCACCTAAGGCAGCAGCTGCATGAGAGACTGCAGAAAGAGCTGGCGGTGAGCCCAGTGCCTGCTCCCTCGTGACTGGTGCCTCCCTGCTCACAGGGCGAAGATCGGTGCCTTGTGTTTAGGGCCTCGAAGGGCTCTGCTGTTGGCCCGGCGGGCGATGGCATCACTCCCTCTCACCCTCCAGGGAGGCCAACTTGCTTGGTCTCAGCAAAACCCAAGTGCTATTTCTGAGGCTGGAGTCCAGGGTTCAGAGAAGCATTAGTGGGAAAGGGATACTGGGCCTGGCAAGCTATAGACAGCTTCTCAGTCAGCCCAGGAAACAGCTGACTTGGCTGTGAAACAGAGCAAGAGGAAGTTAGTGGAGGAAGGTGAAAGCTGTAAGGGCAGGGCTTAGACAGCAGGCCCACAGCGTCTTCTGTAGTAGAGGTGTGGCAGAGAGGTATAATCCCAGGCAGGAGAGAGCGAGCAGGCAAGGGAGGAGGAGGGAGAGCAAACGTACGGACCAGGCTGCCACTCCTGCAAGTGGATGCTCAGCCTTCAGGATGAAGCTCTGAAAAGTGCTGCAGTTGGAGGGACCACCCATCCTCCCCCAAAGTTGACTCCTTAGCGTGCTTCTCAGTCTGCTCTGTGCTGCTGTAACAGAAAGCCTGAGGCTGGGTCACTTAAATAAACAGGAACTTATCTTCTCGTGTTTCTGGCAGTCGAAGTCCACAACCAACATCCCTGGAAATCCAGATTCTACGATAAGCACAATGCAAGACCCCTTCGGATAGGGAGGTGTAAGGCCAGCTCGAGACTCAGTTCGTCGGCAAAATGCCCTGTCCAGCCTGACGCCTCCTTTCCTGCAATGCCTGAGCCCATGCATAGCTGTGGCACCGCCTCCCTCCGTCCTAGCCTCGCCATGCTTAGGCCAGCACCGTGGTGTCACAGCGAGAGGACTATATCACCTGCACGTGCTTGTAAGCAGGGCGCCGTCACTTCAACCTCTGTGTCTTTGGACAAGTTAGCAAAGCTCTGAATTTCTCTTCCTTCACTGAAAACTGAGCATAACAGTAATCTCACAGTATTGTTATGAGAATAAATGTGAGACAGTATGTGAATTTCCTGGCACACAGTAGCTGTTTGAAAAACCAAAGTTACTATTCTAGTTTTTAACCACTTTATTGAGCTTTGCATGACATATAAAAGCTGTATTTAATGTATGCGATTCAATGAGTGTGGAGGTGAAGACACATGTTTAGACCGTAGCCAAAATCTATGCCATCAGTATATCCATCATCCTCCACCATCTTTACTCACTTATTACTGTGATAAAAATAACAACATAAGACTTATCCTCTCAGCAAAATTTTAAGTGCCCAACACAGTACGGCCCACTGTAGGTGCCGTGCATACGGCTGAGCTCTAGGCTTTATATCTGTCTGTGAGCTGTAACTCTTTGCCTGGGACTTCCAGTTTCGCCCTGCCCAGCCTTGGCGATGGCCATTCTAATCTCTGCAGAGAAATGTGTTTCACTATTTCAGATTCCACATACACATGAGATCAGGCAATATTTGTTTTGTCTCTGGCTTATTTCATTTAAGTAATGTCTTCCAGGCTCATGCATATTGTCGCAAATGTCGGACTCTCTCTTTTTTATGCCCGAGTAACACTGTATTGTATGTTTAGGCCACACGTCCTCCCACTCTTCATCATCAATGGACAGGACGCTGCCACATCTCGGCTATTGTGACTAACACTGCAATAAACACGAGAGTGGAGACAGCGCTCGGAAACCTAGATTTGTTTCTTTGGTTATAAACCCAGAAATGGGAGTGCTGAAATCTATGCTAGTGTTCTTCTGGTTTTTGAGGAAAGTCCACACTCTTTTTCCACAGGGCCCACGTGGACACACCTTCCTGCCACAGGGTGCAAGCGCCCCTTGTCCCCGATGCTTGCGACACTCACTTTTGCTCCTTTGGTAACAACCATTAAGGGTGGAATGTTATCTCCTGTGTGCATTCGATTTGCACTACCTCGGTAATTAGAACAACTATGGTTGAACATCTTTCCTTTGGCCATTTGTATATTTTTTTTAGAGAGATATCTATTCAGTTCTTTTGCCCCTTTTTAAATCAAATTGTTTGATCTTTTCACTATTGAGTTATTTGACTTCTCATTTGTTTTGGATATTAACATTTTATCAGATAAAAGATTTGTAAATATTTTTCCTATCCTATAGGTTAATTTTTCCTTTAGTCGATTATTGAATTTGCTGTGCAAAAACTTTTTAGTTTAACATAATCCCAGTAACTTATTTATTTTTTTATTACCTGTGCTTTGGAAATCATTGCCCAGACCAATGTTTTAATGTCTTTTTCTATCTTTTGTTCTACAGTTTCTTCTGTTATGTTGTTGCTACTATCATTTCCCTCTATGTCTTGACTTGTCAGTTAGACTATCAGTTGAGCTAGATAGCATCTTTCTTACTGTCTTTTTAATTTTGATAACACTACAATGATAATAGATGTTTCCTAAACATGATCAGGTTCATTTTCATAACATTTAGCAGTTGAGTTCACCAAATATCTACTGAATCCATATAATGTGTCAAGAACTTCGATGCCCATGTACATATAGATAAGCGAAGAGACCCGTCTGTGATTTCAAGTGTGATTTCAAGGACAGGAGAAATTCCATGCTGTCCTCGCTCCATAGCCCTGCTGATGGCTGATGCTTAGTATTCAACAAGTCCAGGCCATTTTCTTCCCCTTACTTCATCAAATGCAATCTCCCCTGGTAGATCCCTTCCACTACCACCACCACCAAAGTCCCTGTTTGTAATGGAGGAAGCTGAGAGCACCTGCCTGGAGGCGGAGTGAGGGTCCTGCCAACTGAAGGTGGGGACACAGCGATGGGGCCCGAGGGTGTAAGACCAAGGAGGTCCTCACCAGCCAGCCCTGTCTGAGGGACAGGCCTCAAAACCGTCATCAGAGAGCTGCACAACTACCTCCGTGAGGACTGAGCGTGCAGCCTTGCCAGTACTCTTCGTAGCAAACAGCGTGCATCTGCTCACTCTCTGACCCTCTGGGGTCACACGAGTCGCCAGCCTGCAGCCCAGACTTGCCCAGGACCTGGTGGCCAGTCTGGCTCCCCTCCCTGCTGTCACCCTTGTCCTGACCTGGTGACCAGGCTCTGAATCAATGGGCTTCCCAGTGCCAGCTCTGCTTGGCATTTCCCCAGGAGAAAGCCAGACAGAGACGCGTAAGAGCTGATGAGCCCTCCTGCCCGCCACTGCTGGATCTGGTTGTCTGCCAGTCTAATTGCCAAAGAGCGTTTCACCACGGCCAGCTGCCCTCAGCTTCGTCTCTGGAAAGCACAGCTGAAAGTGACTGCCACAACGTCTGCTGACAACAGCCAGCATAGGAGCACGCAGCTCACCACGCTGGCCACCGGGGAAGTGTGCTTAGGCGGCTAAGGAACTCAGTTCCACCTGGCAAGCCCTGCGCCAGGCTGGCCTGACTCTCCAGAAGACTCAGTAATACGCAGAGTGGCTCTGGCCCTCAAGAAGATGGTGATTGAGTGGGAAAGAGAAATCCGATCAGAACCTGACCTTCCGTGGCACCGAAGAGAAGTCTGACTTAAAGACACATGAAAGTTGACAGGGCCGCCAAGCGAAATACTCGTAAAAAAGATGTTTTCTCAATCGGGATGCAATCCACACAAACAGGAAGGAGCTGTCCTGGTTGGCACTGACCGCATTAAGCAGGAGAGGAGAGATGCTGCAGAAGAGGCCTAGCAGAGAGGCACCGGCGGCGGGGACGGCGGGCGGGGGCTGCTAGGAGGAGGTGGGTGAGGCTGAGAGACTGTGCTGCAGGTTTTGTTCTTTAAACAACTCCTGTTTGGCGAAGCTCACAGCAGCTCCTAGTTGTGTCTCTAGCTGACAGCCAGATGCCTGGGGAAAACAAGTCCTGCCACACCCTGGCGGGCCCACTACCGGGCAAACTGAGGGAAGGAACACTGAGAGCTGTGGCTTCCGAAGGTCATCTCAAGGACAGTGGCGGCTGCTTGCAGCGTGTGTTGACCAGGGCAGGTCCCACGCAGCCCTCCGGAGAGCTCAGCGCGCCCCACACCCCTTCCCTGCACAAACATCGGTGGAGTCTGCTCCAGTGCCTAAACCCTTTGACAAAGGGAAGGGAGTGCACTGTGCTCTTTATTAGTTATTGGATTTTCCATTTCTCAGTGTGGAGGTGGAGGAGATGCAGTGAAGGCAAGCAGTTTGAAATTGATTGTTTGCTTCCCTCCAGGGTAATTTCCTGGCAACTGACAAAATACACAGACTGAGAAGCAGCCACTGGCTCAGTGTAAGGCCTTTTTCTCTGAGTTTTTAGATTTTAAAAAGATCTTAAGCTGCAATTTCCTTATTTTAAAAATAAGAATAATAACACTAATGTCATCAGGCCCCCAAAATCAGGTTCATCCCTTCTGGCAGAGGAGGCTGGTGCTGCAGGGCCCCAAGGTGCCTGACAAAGGACACAGGGTAGGAGCGCCGAGCTCTAGAGAGTGGAATAGTGCACAATCCGGACACCCTGGCTGCAGCTGCAGCGCTGGCTCTGAGACAGCGCCGGGAATGAAGTCCTCAAAGCCACAGTACACACTGAAAGGCTGTCAGATTCTCATAGTGTTGCCCTGGACTTCCAAAGGAATGCCTACTTCCAACAGCGGTGGCCCGGCCGAGCCAGGAGCAGCTTGAAGCAAAGCATACACCCAAGCCTCACCACCTCCATGAGAATCTTGCAGCTGCTCCACCTGTGCAGGGCAACAGGACTGGCAGGGTGTGGGTCCAGCGGCTGCAGCAGATTGACACCGGACACTGCTTGCTCACACGCTTCTGAGAATGCTGCATGTGCTACATTGCTCAGTCCTGCTCCCAGCCTCACAGCACACGCACTGGCTCCCCATTTCACAGGGGAGAAAAGGCTGCCCAGGGCTTGGCCGGCTCATCAGCCATGGAACAGAGAGCTGAGCCTGGCTCCTGACCACCTCCCTGGGCTCGGCACTGCACAGGCCTCCGTGCTGGTCCGAGGCATCGGGGAAAGAGGCAATGCCAGCAACTCTGGTGCCAGAGTTGCACTGGGCTGCAAATGCCATCGGTCCTGGGAGGACAGCGGAGACATCACACCAGGTTCCTGTCTCAGGAGCTTGCACTGCACCAGGGAAAGACGCGACCAACAGCAGAACAGGAGAAGATCTGTAAATCAGAAAGCACACGCATGGTGTGACCCCAGGTGACCAGTGGTTAGCAAGGGCAAGGCTCTGGGACTGACCAGGCTCTCAGAGGGCAGAACTTGAAAAGAGGAGGGAGGAAGTGGCCAGTGGCCGCCCTCTTGGGGTGGGGTGGGGGTGGGTGGAGAAATGAGCCACACTGGCCTGGTCTCAGTGACAGAGACACAGCCTGATACACATAGTTGGAGGGAGGAATCTGGATGTGATGGCGCTACTTCTCTGCACAGCCACAGCTCCTTTTGTCTTTCTTGTTGCTGCTCTGAGGAAGGGTATGGAGGGCTGTCTCAGGATAAACAGACATGACTGATACTCCGAGACATGCACACCTCACCCTGCGAAATATCTGCATCAGCTTTCTGCCTTTATAGTCTTCCCTGTCCCCCAGATCATGGCAATGTTCTCTGGGGCAGCAGCCCCACCATCTTCCTGCTGCTGCCGACAAGCTGCGGCTGACGAAGAACGCAAGCCCAGGGCGCGTGCGGTGAGAACCAGGCCTGCTTCCAGAGCTGAGGGCGGGGCAGGAGCCTGGGTCCAACCAGCCCAAACCCCAAGCGTCCCAGATAGTAACAGACTCTCCAGCCGCTGCAGTGCCAACGAGATGGGACTGACGTGGTGGGCAGCAGACGGGAGAACAGCCAGCTCCTCCAGGCCTGGCGTCACCACCCAGGGCTGCGCATCGGCGCTGGCAAGGGAGAACTCTTGGTAAACAGCCGGGGAAAGCCGACCACGCCGCAGACTCCAGCTGGGGGGAAGCGAAGCAATGGGCACAGGAATTTGCCTGGCGTGCATGTCTCCAAAATTCTGCGGCTGCTTCCTGTGAACCGTTCCAGCCCTTTTCGGAAAGCCGGATGCGTCGTGCTGGTCCTCAGACTCCTTTAGCACAGACACAAGGACTGATGTGGCTTCCCGTTGGCTGCGGGCACCTTTACTTCCCTAAGCCGACCCCGCCAGCTCCTGCAGACGACTGTGCCCACAACCCACGGTCCTGCAGGCCCCACGGACCTCTTCCTCACGCCCCTGGAGGGGCGGCTCCTGTTTCTGGTCCTCCCCAACTGCTCCTATCCTGATTCTTGGTGACTTCAGGTTGACATCACGGATCCCTCCCACGCTCCGGCCTTCCAGTAGCTTGACATGCTGTCCTCCAGTGGTCCACTCCCTGCTGCCTCGCCGGAGACCAGACACTCACACTTGTTAACAACGAAGTCTCCTGACCCCTCCCCAGTCTTAACCTCAGATTTGTTCTATCTGTGCGTCTCGGTCCTTCACTTCCTCTGACGCTCTCTACTATGCGTCACCCCAGTTTTGTGGCCCTATGTAGACCTCAGCAAGCCTCCTGGTCTTTCTCCCTGCTCAGTTCTCGTTCACACAATCTTGGACACCACGGTTTCTCACCTTGATCTCTCCCTTGACTTCTCCTCACAAATCTAATTCTTCCTGCTGGAACTGGAGGGAAGCAGATTCCTTTCCTACGGGTGATGGGGCAAGAGCTTATCAGCCTAATCTGCACTGTGGCTGGAGAAAACTACACAACTCTTCCTACCAGGCCCCTTAAATTCAGGATCACAAACTGTGACAGTTAAACTTGATTCAGTCAAGTCAACTGGCACTGGAGTTGCTTGAGGAGCTGGTGGTGCGCACTTCTGGCTGGGCCGTGGAGGCGTGGGCTGTGGTACTGTCACCTGGGCCCTAGCCCCTTCGTCTCTGGTGCTGTTCCCTGCTCTGTTTCCTGATCACCATGAGCTAAGCAGCTTTGCTCCACCACAACTTTTTACATGATGTTCCTGGCTTGGAGCCACTGACCACTGACCTTGGACTGAGTCCCCTGAAGCCATGGGCAAAATCAAGCCTCTTTTCCTTTAAGTTGTGAGAGCTAGGTCCAGTGTCCCAGCAACAGGAAAGCCGACTACTACACACATTATTAATCATGACCAGCACTATGAGCTAACTAGCAATATTTCTCATTTTGCAAGGATACTCACTCTTCTATGTAGCTCAAAAGCTATTTTGTGCTTTTCCCTCTCTTTTAATGCCTCTAACAACTCTTCTCCCATCCTCACTCTTACCTGATTATGCTGCTTCTTAATTCTCTGAGGAAAGGCAGCAGTCAGACTAGATATTTCACCATCTCCTAGCATCCTTTCTTCAGGGCTATGTGCATTGCCCCACATGCTCTGCCTTCCTCCCAGTAACAACAGATGTGTAGTTTGTGTACTTTCTGAGGCACAACTTAACATGGAAGTCAAATTATGCTACTCCTTGAAGTATTTTAAGCCCTAAAGGAAAACAGCCTCCAACCCAGATTGATGTACCCTGCAAAACTATCTTTCAAAACTGATGATGAAATAAGATACTTTCATGACAATGTGCACCTTAGGAACTTCATGAATATCAAACCGGCACTCCAAAAAATTTTAGACAATACCATAGGAAAAGACAATGAGGATCACAACCCCAGGAAACCCAGCAGAATGAATCCACCTGGTATGACAAGAAATTAAACACAAAGGGGGAAAATCCAACAAAAAGAAAAAGTCATGACAAGGATAAGTCAATACATATCAGTTATAGCCATTAATGTTAATGGTCTCAATTCACCAATCAAAAGAAATAGAATGGCAGAATGGGTCAAGAAGCAAGATCCAACAGTATGCTGCATACAAGAAACACACTTAATTCAAAAAAAAAAAAACTCAGAGACTGAAAGTTAAAGGGTGGAAAACAATACTCCATGTGACAGGAACCCGAAAAAAAGCAGGAGTAACTATCCTCTTTGGAGACCAAGTGGATTTCAAACCCACACTGATTAAGAGAGACAAAGAAGGACACTACACCCTTGTAAAGGGAACAATCCAAGAAGAAGAGATGACAATCATAAATATCTATGCACCAAACACTAGTGCACCCAACTATATAAAACAAATACTAACA
>NW_004624738.1:945848-1001016 GCF_000247695.1 Heterocephalus glaber | reverse complement strand
CTCATTTATACTTTTAGTTTCTAACACCAGAGAAATGATTCGTTATTTTTTCTTTCTTTTTTTGTTATTTTTTATGTTTATGATTCAGTATTTACACATGTGTGTCCTATTTATTTCACTTAAGAGTATGGCCTCAAGGTGCATCCATTTAGCTATAAATGTCGCAAGTTTATCTTTCTTTATGTCTGAGTAGTAAAAAAAAAAAAAAAAAAAAAGCACATCTTCTTTATCCACCCATCAGTTGATGGGCACTTGGGCTGTTTCCAAGCTTTAGCGATTATAAACTGTGTCGCTATAAATATGGGTGCACATATATCACTGTGGAATGATGCTTTTGATTCTGTTGGGAAGATACCCAGCAGGGGAATAGCTGGGTCAAATGGAATCTCTAAATTTTAGTTTTTTGTTTTTTTGTTTTGGTAGCGGGGATCAAACTCAGGACCTTGTGCTTGCAAACCGGGTGGCAGAACCACTGAGCTAAATCCCCGGCCCTAAATTTTAGTTCTTTGAGGAATCTCCACCCTGATTTCCACAGTGGTTGCACCAGTCTGCACTCCCACCAACAATGGAGAAGGTTGCTTTCTCCCCACAACCCCGCCAACATTTGTTATTGGTTGATTTCATGATAGCAGCCATTCTTTCCAGGGTGAGGTGGAATCTCAGCATTGTTTTAATTTGCATCTCATGAATGACCAGTATGTTGAACCTTTTTCCATATATTTATTTGCTATTTCTACTTCTTTGTCTGAGAAATGTCTGTTCATTTCAGATGCCCATTTTTGGATTAGTCTTTAAATTTGGAGAGTCTAATTTTTTTTCGAGTTCTTTATATATTCTAGATAGTAGCCCTTTATCTGAGGAACAGCTGGTAAAAATTTTTTCCCACATTGTGGGTAGTCTCTTCACTCTGTTGGTGGTTTCTCTTGCTGAGCACAAGCTTTTTAATAAGTTGAGATCCCAGTTGTTCATTCTTTGTGCTAGTTCCTATGCCACTGAGGTTTTGTTCATAAAGTTTTTTCCTACACCAATGTCTTCAAGAGTTCTACCTAACCTAGCTTCCAGCAAGTTTCTGTTTCTATTTTAATATTTAAATCTTTGATCCATTTTGATTTGTTTAGTGTGTAGTGAAAGATACAGGTCTAGTTTAAACTTTGGCAATTTGAAATCCAATTTTTCTGGCACTATTTATTAAATAGGCTATCTTTCCTGCAGTGAGGGTGTTTGGCTTCTTTGTCAAAGATGAGGTGGCTGAGTATGTCTGGAGTTGTTTCTGCATCTTCTAATCTGTTCTATTGATCCTTGGGTCTGTTTCTTTGCCAGTACTGTGCTGTTTTTATCACAGTAGCTTTGTAGTATAGTTTCATGTTGGGGATTGTGATACCCCCTGCCATGTCTCTGTTGCCTAGAATTAATTGCCTTTGCTATTCTAGGTGTCTTCTGGTTCCAAATGAAATTTTGGATTGTTTTCTCTAATTCTGTGAGATATGCTGTTAGAATTTCAACTAGGTTTGCATTAAATCTATATAGTAGTTTTGGAAGTATGGCCATTTTCACTATATTGGTTCTTTCTACCCAAGAACAAGGGATGTCTTTCCATTTTCTGGTATCCTCTTCCACCTCTTTTTTCAGAGTGCCGTAGTTTTCAAAGTAGAGGTCTTTTACTTCCTTTGTTACATTGATTCCTAGGTCTTTCTTTCTTTCTTTCTTCCTTCCTTCCTTCCTTTCTTTCTTTCTTTCTTTTTTGCATGCTACTGTGAAAGGAGTTGTTTCCCCAATTCCTCTCTCAGTGAGTCTGTTATTCATGTACAGGAAGGCTATTGATCTTTGAGTGTTGTATCCAGCTACTCTCCCAAATTTTGTTATTAAGTCTAGAAGTCTTTTGGTGGAGTTTTTGGAGTCTACTATATACAGTATCATGTCATAGGATATTAATATTTAAAAGCATATTTTATAATAGCAACAGTAACAAAGAGAACCCTGAAAAATCTAGGAATAAATCTTGCAAAAGATATGGAAGTTCTTCATGGAGAATATTATAAAATGTAATTGAAAGACTGTTGAAAAACAATAAAAGATTACTAAGAGAGTTACATAATGTTCTCAGAGAAGACAATTCAATACATAATCTTTTCAATTTTCCCAGAACAAATATAAGATTTTGATGTACTAGCAATGAAATTCTATATAGGGTTTCCTATGAAACTTGAAAAACTGACTCAAAAGTGAACATGGAAAAGCAGAGAAGATACTGTATGTATGACCCTGGACTCCTGCTGAGTCTGATTTGCCCTACGAAGCAGCAAGACTTGTTTTAAAAAAGTAAGCGAGAAAAAAACTGTAGAAATTAAGAAAAAAATAGTACTATTTCAGGGATAGAATTTTAAAAACCACAATTTTTTGTGATTAAAAAAACAAATTAAGTCCATGCATTTAACTCAGTGGTTCTGGTGCCTGCCTCACAACCACAAGGTACCGAGTTTGATCCTGGGTACCAAAAAAAAAAAAAAAAAATCAGTCAACTAATGAGAACTAGTTCAATAATACATTCTAGACCATTTGGTCATCTACATGGAAAAAATAATTGAAATTTAATCCCTTCTTTACACTATACCCAGTTTCAGTTCCAAATTAACTAAGTTCTTAATTGTAAAAGATTTAGAAGACAGTGTCAGAGAACTTTACTATGATCTTTGTGATAAGGAATGATTTTTTTAAATAAAATAAAATACAAAATATAAAAGAAAATACTGAAAAATTTATATAAGGCTAAAAACAAAACCTTCTATACATCAAATGACACTATAAAGAGTTCTAAGAAAAGCTTCAAAGTAAAAGATTTAACTGGCAATGTCTAATATCCAGCTTATAGAAATACCTGATACAAATTAATAAAGAAAAAGATTTTTTAAAAAATAAACAATGAACCAATAGCCCTACCAGATATTTCATGATGGATGAAATACCAATAACCCAGAAAAATATGAGCAGACCTCCTATCTAGTTATCAATTTGGCAAAATAAAACTGTTTCAACTTCTGCAGATTTAAAACATCTAAAAGCTGCTCTAAAACCTGGAATACTTTGAATAATAAAATGAATAAAGCAGTTCTGGATTATAACCCACAGTGTAAAAGAAATACCCATGACCCCATACAGATTAAATAAATGATTGAGAAATTAATAAATGAAGAGAAAAGACAACCTTTCTATGCTAAAAAATTCCAAATAAATTATGTAAACAATCCACCCTGAAAGAGAAGAAGCATAACTCATCATTCCCTAAGGGTATTGTTTTTACTTTCTGGTTGCAGGGACAAATTACCCAATACCCACAAGTCAGAGGAGTTGAAGTTATTGTATTTATTTTAGCTCACAGATATAGATGTTTCAGTTCACAGTCCACTGGCCCCAAAGCACAGCATCATGGCAGAGGGGCATGGCAGAGGAGAAACAATCCATGGCAGAGAAGGCAGGAAGTAGAGAGCCTTCCCTCTTTACCCTTTTATTCTATCCAGGCTGCAAGCCTATTTTTTGGTGCCACCCACACCAAGAGTGGGTCTTCTCTCTTCACTAACTCCATCATCCACACCCAGAACTGTATTAAACCAATCAGTGGAGTGATCTAGTACCACACACCCATGATCCAGTCACTTCCAAAAGCCCCACCTATGAGTACATGAGGCTTTGGGGACACTCCTAGATATAAGCCTTAATAGGTATGTTTTACACAGTGGCTTCCTTCCATGATACACAGTGTAGAAAAAGGAGAAAAAATATGTTTACCATGGAAAAATCTGATGAATGCTACTTCAGACAGGTGACCAGTGTTAAGATCAGCCGTCCTAAGTCCTGTTGATAGCATGTGCTCTGGATGCAATATGATGAAAACAGCTCTTTACCTCTGTGATATTCCTGCCAAAATCTTAGAATCCCAGTCTAATCGTGAGAAACACATCAGACCAATTCCAAAGGAACCAACCTTATGAATTAACTAACCAGCATTTCAGAAAACTGTCAAGGTCTGCAAACTACAGCCTGTAGGCCAAACCCAGCCTACCATCTGTTTTTACAAATAAAATTTTACTGGAACACAGGTACACTGATCATCCACTGCTACCTGCGGCTACTGTGCTAGGGGCAATGGCTCAGCAGAGGAATCATGGCAGAGACTAATGTGTCCCACAAAGCCAAAAGACACTTACTACTTGGTTCTCTAGAGAACATTTCATTGAAACATCTCATCTTCAAATCCATCAAGGACATGGTTCCAACTTCTCGAACTTCTCCTTATGCCTGAATTTCTGATTCCAGGCTGAGAAACCCTCTTGCTTATAAAGGCTCATGCTGTTAGATTGGGCCCCCACGGCTAATCCAGAATAATCTCCCTTTGCAAGGCCTGTGATCTTAAATACAGCTGCAAAATCCCTTTTGCCCTGTAACAAGACACAAAATGCAGACCTTTGAGTATGGGCATCTTGGAAGATTGCTCCACCTCTCCCATGAGCTCATGGGAAATACTCACCCAGGACCCTGTGGCGGGCTCACGTGATGGGAATCGTGCTTCCCTATCACAGTCCCTGGAAGAGATGCAAATGCATCCTCATCCTCCTTTCTTAATCTCATGCACCCTGGAATTCTTCAATCCGTTTAATAAACACCAGCTGATTAGCTTTAGTCTACATAATAAAATACATTTTCATTAGGGCTCATCTCAGGTTAGGAAAAAGCCCTGGGGAGAACTTGAGAGAGACTATGTGTCACTCAAGTCACTTACTATTTCTCACCTCAGTTTCTCCCCTGAACAGCAGTGATTCCCCTTAGCCTTCTGCACAGAACTTTCTGACAATGGGAACAGGACGGGGGGAAAACAGGCTGTTTGAGGGAGCCCTCCACACGCCAGGCTCTGCACATTTGTTGTTTAACCAGAATCCTTGTATCAGCCCGAAGCTCAGTCTCGCTCTGCCTGCAACAGCTGAAGAAGACCCAGGTCCAGGACGTTAAGGGACTTAGAGTAGCACAGCTATCCAGTGGCAGAGAGAGGGCTGAGCCTCACCGGACCCAGCCACACCCTCTCCCGGCGGAGTTAACTCTGTAACACTCCGGGGGCAAGGTTTGTGTCGGCTGTTGTTCCTTCTTTCTTTTGGACTTCTCCTCGAGGGCCGTGAACTGCCTGGCCAAGGGCGGGTCTCTGGAGTCCGTTAAATGTACCCTGGCGCGCAGTCACGTCCATGGGGGCTGCTACTCTCCGTGGCGGCCTCGCGCCCAGGGGCCAATTCTCAGCCTGCAGCAGCTGCGCGTCACCGGGCCTGTCTGCGCAGACCTGCCAAGCCTGAGCCTCGGGCCCCGGCAGCTCTGATGCGCACGACTTGGCTGTCTGCACGGAGTTTTCGGCCTTGCCGAGGTCGCGTCTGTAAAGCGCTGAGCCTGACGCCCACAGCCAGAGATGGAGACAGGAGACACCGTGGCACTTCCAGTTCCTCTTCAGACGCGAGTGGCAGACTCCTGGAGAGTCACCTAGGAAATACTTGCTCCTACAAAGCAGTGAGAATTAGTAGATTTTAAAAATCTTTTTTCAAAAACATGCACGGCAGAATTGGGATTTAAAAAGTGAGCATGGGCCGGGGATTTAGCTCAGTGGTTCCACCGCCCGCCTGCCTTACAAGTGCAAGGTCCCGAGTTCGATCCCCGTACCAAAACAAAACAAAATAAAATAAAAAGGTGAACATTTTCCCCAAGGTCACCTGGAGAGACAGAAACAGAATCGAGACTGACTGCTGCAGGCCCGTCCAGCCCCACGTGGCAGCTCAAAGCAGGGGCCACCTCAGGAGCTCAGCGAGGTCCTCGATCACTTCGGTCTTTGCCTGTGACCGAGCTGGCTGAGAGCTGGGCTCTGAAGGCTGCTGCCCAGTGAGCCAGCTAACCGCTCTGCCCTGGGTGCTGAGGGCAGGAAAACGTGATGCTCAGCTGCAAGGTGTTCACCCCCCTCCCACTGAAAAGAAAAGAATCGTCCAGCGGGGGATTTAGCTCAGTGGTTTCAAGGCCTGCTACTATGCAAGCTCAAGGACCAGAGTTCGATCCCCGGTACCAAAAAAAAAAAAGAAAAGAATCGTCCAACCAAAGTCACTCGAAGGCCATTTTAAACAGGTCTGAGTAGGCTGTTCACGGCCACGTGTTCTCGGCATTAGTCACCTTGTGTCTTAAAGGGACAGGAAGCACCTGCAGGGACAGCCAGTCTGTCAGTCGTTAGTCTAGGTTGACAACACCTTAGCACAGTGACACTGTCAGAAAGACCCTGCGGTACCCGGGCGAAATGGTGCACACCTGTGATTCCCGCACTCGGGAGGCTGAGGCAGGAGGACTGCGATCTGCAGCCCAGCCCAGGAAATTCAGTGACTTAGAGAGAGCCCATCTCAAAGTAAAAAGTTTTAAGCGGATGGGGACATGTAGTTTAGTCCAAAGGCCAGGTTCCGTGCCGAATATTACAAGAAAAAAGACCCGGTTGTCCCTGTGGACAGCACAAATGCGTGGGAACAGCTGCGCAGTGACTCCCGCGCCCGCACAGGGCTCCCGAGCTCACACGGGTGAGCGACGCCCGCCAGGGTGGATTCT
Source organism: Heterocephalus glaber (assembly GCF_000247695.1). Next base: position 994,407 of record NW_004624738.1, on the reverse strand, counting down.
TCTCCGAGGCGTCGAGACACCCCAGAGTGCAGGCCGGGAGGAGCACCCCTCGCGTCTCCGCAGAGCCGAGCCGCACCCGGCGCCCTTGGAACCAGAGCCCTGTCCGGGAGCGGGGCGGGCTGCCGGGCCGCAGAAGAGCCCCCGGAGGGCCGTGTGCGGCTCTGTGCACCTTCCCATACGTGTCCCTTCCCTTGGTTTTCCCTTCAGGTCAGTGTGGGGTTTTTTAAAGCTTCTTTTCCTTTTTTACATTTATGCGTTTTTACGGGCAGATGTTTGTGCAGTCATCGTGGGGAGGTGGTACATGCACCTGGCACTCCTTAATTCTCTTTAAACCCCCTCCCTTCCGCCCTCCGCCTCTCTTGGAGCCCTGCACTTGCCAGGCAGGCGCGGCCCCGCTGTGCTGCATCCTGGCCCTCACACATGAAGTACGGTCGCTTCCTCCTCGTCGGGACGCGGCACATGCACCCGGCACATGCACGCAGCACTTCACAGCGCCTTTCAACTTCGCCCCACCCTGCATCCCCCGGGCCCTTCCCCTCTGCCTCAGCTCCATGTGCTGGTAAGAGCAGGAGGGGCTCCTGTCTGCCCTGCTGCCTCCGTCTTCCCGAGGCCGCCCACAGGGGCCGCAGGACGCAGGGCCCACCACGGGAGCAGCCTCGGAAAGTGCCGGGCACTGAAGCTCTGGGCGGAACTCTAAGGAGGTGAGCTTGCTGCAATAATAAAACCTCTGAATCTGGTGAGTGCCGCGGACCGTAGTGCAGGAATCTCAGCCCTTGGTTCCTTCTGAGCATAATTTAATTTTGCTCTGTTTTTGTTTTTGTTTTTGTTCCGGGGATGGAACTCGGGTCCTTGCACTTGTACAGCAGGCAGCAAAACCACTGAGCTAAATCCCTGGCCCTGAGCATAACTTAATGTTGAAAAACACAGCCCAACATCTCCTTACATCTGTGCCAGGGTCGCAAATCGGAGGGGCCCCTGTGTGGCCGGGCCCTCTGGAAGCAGCAGCAGGGCCTCTCCTTCCAGAGCCGCCCACCTCCTTGCAGCTCAGGGCCCACCAGAGGGAGGCAGGCTTCTTGCTGAGAGAGTCGGATCCTCCGCCTTCGCCACAGCCCGGTGCACTCACGTGCAGGGCAGGCGGCCAACACTTGGCTCACACCTTCAGCCGGGCTTCTGTTCGCCTTCCAAGTCTTTCACACTTGAGAAGAGCATGAGGCCTTCATGCCTTAGTCTCCCGAGTTAACCCTAGAGGTCTCTGCGGAGCCGCAGAAGATTTGGCCCCTGAAATGTGAGCTGAGCAGCCAGTTCCAGCTGCTGTGCTGCGGCTGTCCTCAGAGCGGGTCAAGTGAGCACAGCACACTCTCGTCTCCAAAGAAAGTCAGAAGTCAGGAAAATTGGACAGAACACAGAGAGCTCGGTGGGGAGCTGCAGCCAGCACCCACCTGCCCCTCCCACCCTTCACCTCTGCTCAGCCACACCAGCCCAGCCTCGGGGCCAGCACACCCACCCAGGACACCTTCCCTCCCGGTCCCCCAAGAGGCCCAGTTCTGCCTCTGCATCCTCGGCCGCCTACCTCAGGTGGCCGGTGGCGGGCAGCAGGGCTCAGCTCCACCGAGACCAGGTCTGCCCTCACCGGCAGGACCCCCCAGTTGTGGTCCATCTGTGCCTCCGGCCATGCTTTCCGACCCAGGCTCCAAGGTGCATTTTCCCCATCCCACTTAAGCAGCACAGTGGAGAGGGTGCCGAGCCAGGAGTCTCCCCAAGGCCAGTGTTGTGCTGCGATGCAAGTCCTGCACTTCCTCTACACTTTAATTCCCATACCGGAAGTGGGACAATTAGCAATAACTGTCCTACACACAAGGCTGATGGGAGGATCAGTGGGTGAAAATGTCAACTGTGGGTGGCACTGGCCTAAAGCAGCTTTGGCAGATAAAGTAGTGTCTTTTTCCGACTCTGTTAGGGAAACAGCTTTGCTTTGTCAGCAATGTACTTCTAACAACTCCCGACACCGAGCACTAGGACCTAGGGTCAGAAAGTACACCTGCTCCCAGTGTGGGCTGAGGACCCCTGTACCGAAGTCGCTGGGAAATGGGTACAACACAGATGCCCAAAGCAGGGCTGAAAGAGATAGAGATACTGGTGCAGATGGTCTCAGACTTAAATTCTCCAACTTCACTATGGTGAGAAAGCTACTCAACAACCACTCTATTTTCCGCTTTCAGTATGGTATTCAGTACACCATAGGTGTTCAGCGTTTTACAGTGGTGCCTCAATTCACGAACTTAATTCTCTCCACAGTTCTGGTCCCAGAATTCATTCCATGATTCTGGTTGCAACTGAGTTAATTTCGTGAACCAAGCTTTCACTGTATTATACAGTGGGCTTTGTATTACAGGATGTTGCTGACTGCAGGCTAATGTAAGTGATCTGAGCACATTTAAAGTAGGCTCGGCTAAGCGATGGTGTTTAGTAGGTTGTGCAGTAAATGGATTCTCAATTTAAAATACGTTCCATTTATGGGCTTACTGAGATGTGAGCAGGAAGCATCCGTACAGCAGGGTTCACAGCAGCATTATCACAGTAACCAGAAGATGGGAACAACCTGTGCTCCCAGAGGCAATATTCAGACCATCAAAAAGATGCAAGCTTCGCCAACAAATGGGTGGACAGACAGCATGAGGAATACACAGGCAACAGAATGTTATTTAGTCTTAAAACAGAAGCAAGCCTGACAAGGGCGAGCCTTGGATGTATCTGTGCACATGCTAAGTGAGCCAGCCAGATACAGAAGGACAAATACTGCACAAGGCCATGGACATGAGTTCCTAGAGCTACCGGGCAGCTGTCTTCTCGCTGACACCTGATTCCTGATGCCCACAACCTAAGGAGGAGTTTAAGTGGGCCACCTTTGGGGATTCAGTTGTAGTCAGCTGTGTCGGAGCCAGCGTGGCTGTGTCCGAAGCTGGAAGCTGAGGAAGGAGGTAGGGAGCAGACACCGCCCCAAGCCCCGCGCCCGGCCCACCCGACACACCCACAGGTGTGCTCCACCAGCCTGGGGCAGGTCCAAGGCCGATCAAGGTGACACTGCGCCCTGTGCCTCCCCCATGAGCACAGTGTGACCCACTTTTCCTTTGCTAGTTTGGTAAACTTGTAGGACTTTCAGCCCCAAGGCCTGGCAGCTCCCTGGTAGGTCTAGCATTTTCTGGGCACACAGGCTGGCCCGCTCCTTATTCTGAGACTGAATCGTTGCCTGGTGGTAATGAAGTCCTGCCTGGCTCTTTGTACTAATTAAAAGCCCTCTGCCAAGCAAGCACGCAAGAGGAAAAGCCTGTGGCTGCTGTGGGGAAGGGACCCTGCAGGAACCTGCTCAGCCTCCACCACACAGCGCGGCTGCTCCCACGAAGCCCGCCCCTCCCTTCTGGGACACCACTGGGACTCGCTACCAAGGGGGAGCGGGCCCGGAGAACGGGCAGGAGCACAGGATGTGTGGGTGCCAGGAGGGACACTCTCTGAGCTCCAGAGGAGCCTGGGCTGCCTTGCACGAAGGTGTGGCTGGGGAGAAGGAGAGTAGGTGGATCTGAGTCGGATTTAGAAGATGAAGCCGTCAGAGCCCCATCCGGGGTGGGTGCTGGACCCAGCGGGGCACAGCTGCGTGGCAATGGCTTGATTTGCTAGGGGTCAAGGTGACCCAAGGACCAAGTCTGGACCACATGGGAAAGAAAGGGCCAGAGAGGAGCCGGCTGGGGTCCCACTGAGTGGGGCTCGAGTAACGATGGGACTTGGCAGCAGGACGCCGAGTGGGACGCTGACACTGTAATGGCTGAGGAAGCCCTGCGACCTCCCGGCACAGGGATGCATTTGCCAAGCAGAGAGAACCGGGGAGAGATGCTCAGAGAAGGAGCCCCGGAACATCTGCAAAGGTGTTCTGGGAAGTCTTTCCTCAGGGGATAAAGAAATGTCTTTAAATGAGACCTTGAGGATTTTCTACTCTTCCTCCCTAATGTTGCTGTGCAAAAGGTCAGAAGAGGCTAAGACTGGAGTTTGGGAAAGAGAGAAGCAAGGACAGGTGAGGAGGACTCAGTGCGGCTTCCCCGGGGCAGGGTGCAGACCGGAAGCCGCCTCTATGTATGGAAGGAGCGGAGTCGACACTGTGCCCTGCTGGAGCTTTCAGGGTGACAGAGGCCTGGGCATCACTGTGTCTGAATCAGAACTCGGAGTGACTGTGGCAACTTCCATGGTGAGGGAAGAGACAGGGAGGGCTCCTGGGGCTTACACCGCAGAGTGCACAGAGGCCATCCGCTCCCTTTGGAGACCGCGTGAACAAGTTGAGGCCAGTAAAACTAAAAATGTCAAAGTTTGCTTAGATGCCAAAGACAAAGCTTTGATATTTTTTAAGAAGAAAAGTGGGATGAAGTAACTATTTTTAAAGACCCCTGGATCTTTATATCCCCTGGATGGTATATGAAGGATACACTAAGTGGAGCAAGAACAGAAGCAGAAGGACCTCAGGGAGGCTAGGACAGCCATCAAGCTGGGGACTCTTGCACCTTGGAGAGATGCCATAGCAGCAGAAATGGTAAGAGTCGGCCATGTTGACACACAGCTAACTACTGATGGATTGAACATGGCATGAAGGGGAAGGAGAAGCATCCATAGCAACCCCCAGGTTGGAGTAGACAGGGGACCATGTATTGTGATGAACACAGGGTAATTCACAGAGAGAGGAAGTAAATTGAGAGCTAAGTTTACACAGTGAGTTTAAGATGTCTTGTTAGATATCTAAGTCAAAGGTGCAGTTGGGTCTGTGTGACAGGTCAGAGCTGAGGTGTGACTACTTCTACCATGTCCTTTAAACTCATGGGACTGGATGAGAGAGACAGGGTGAAGAGAGAAAGAAGTCAATCAAGGACAAGCAGCAAAAGCCAAGGAGGTGGGCCAGTCTTGTAAGCGGAAAATCAGGCGGTAGGTACCTCAGCACAGCAGCCTGGAGGAGAGAATGTTCCACTCACTCAGGTGCCAGCAAAAAGTCAAAGGGAAATGAGAACAGTGTAGCATATATATGCAGCTTTAGCCTTGGAGACAGCAAGGTCATTCATGAACTGGAAAAATGCAATGTTTGTGGAAAGGTAGGAATAAGAGCATGAATGGAAAAAGTTGAGAGCAGAACAGGAAGGGAGAAATGGAAATAAAGAACTCTTTTGAGTAGTTTTGCTCGCTACAGATGTTACCGTTTGGCCCGTTAAAGAGGACTTGTTTGGGGGCATGAGACCTAGGGCTTGAGTAAAAAGGGCATGTATGGGACCCAGACCTCATTAAAATAGAAAGCAAGGCAGAAAGTGGGTCATACCAGCCTAAATCCGCACACAGATTTTGTTCCAGTCATAATGGCAACTGCCGTCTAATGGGTGGACTCTGAATTGGCAAAAGTAGGTTCAGGTCAATGAAAAGGAGAAGGTATGGGCTGAGAGCCGGCGGAAGTAAGGAGATGGGGCGATCCCTGCGGGTCATTCTTTAGAGGCAGTGTCTGTGAACAGAGAGAGAAACTGCAAACAGGCTGCCGGGCAGACTAGTGGGAAGGGCTCTCAAGGACTGTTGTTTCCCGTGAAGATGCGAAAAGCTCAGGCACACTGAAATGTCGATGGGAAGGATGCACCTAAGGAAAAATAAGGCCGAATACACCAAAGATAATCTAAGGGTAGGTTTTCCGGTACGGTAAGGGCTTGGGCCGCAGGCCAGCAGTGGAGGCACTGATCTGGAGGAGCAAAGAGGCGCTTCCGTTGCAACAGAAACAAGGAAAGAATGATTTGAAAGGATGCAGACAGACTCTCAAGTCTGATGGCAAGGAGGTGTAGGCAGCCCCTTTTCCAGGGTTCTCATCTCCTTTGTGAAACAGGAAAGCTGCTTACAGTGAGGAGTAAGGAAGGTGGAAGTCTGAGAAATGCACATTTCAGAGCTTGCATGAGCTAAAAAGAGGGACAGAAAAGGCAAATCGGCAGGTACAAAGCAAGACGAGGAAGAGGGAGGAGAGGAGGGAGAAGGGGCCAAGGACTGCGAAACAGAACTTAGAGGTTTCCTCTGCCACTGTTCGTTCCGTGCTCACAGTAGGGCTTCTGTTCAAAGTGGCTCAAGAATCGTTCGTGCTGTCGAAAGGACAGTCTTGCCGGGAGACCAAAGCATTTTGACAGTGGAAGCAGCCACAGAGATTTTCTCCTCCGATCTTTGTTGTGTGCAGGTAGGGAAATACACACCCAGAATGGTAAAATCTGACTGTTCATTGCAGAACCACAATTACTACTGCTGTCTTCCAACACCCAGGCCCGGGAGCAGCATGCAAGGAGTCACTGCGGGCCGCCAGGGAGCTGACCAGAGCGGTGGGCTGACAGGGGGCTCCCGACTGCCTGGGCCCAGGCTCGGCCCCCGGCCCCTCTCGAGAGCCTTCTCCATGAACTCACGCAGAAACCGCTCAAGCCACATCCACTTCTCTGCAGAGGGCCCTGCCTCACTGTGTTCAAGAACACAAACAAACTGACAAACAGCAGTTCTTACAGTGAGTTAGCAGAATTCAGGAAGCCCCAGGACTGGGAATACAGAGCTTCTTCATTCAAAGGATCTAAGTCCGTGATGAGTGTCATGGTCACCGTCAACTAGCCTGGAAGCTCGAGTTCTTTTCTTATTTCTCCACCCTTTGTCAGCTGATGTCAGCCATTCGGGTTTCCCTGTGCTAATACACTGCTTCCTGCAGCGGCACACGGCACTGTTTGTATGTCAGCATGCCCCAAGGAGTGCTTTCGGCTGGTGCCTGCTGGCATTCTGAGTACAGACAGAGAAGCCCTCTAGCCACCATGCTTGATATTTCCACACATCACCCCCTTCATCCCCACACCGTAAAGGCCCCAGGCTCATTTCACAGATGGAAGAACTGAAACAAGGTGACCCGTGGACCAGGAACACCAAAGTAGTCTGCAGTGCTCCTGCGTATGCTTGTGACAGAGAAGGTTTAAAACTAGGTGTTACACTGGGTGTTATTATCCTGCAAAATGACACGAAGGCATTTTGAAACAAAATAAAATTGTGTTCATGCATTGTTCAGGATTTGTCACTTCCTTTTCTTCTTCCATAACTGCAGCAACCAAGGGCCCTGTCGATCACCAGGAAAGGCAGGGTCTCAATAGCCACACTGTCTGGCCAGGACAGTGCCTGTCCAGGGACCAAGGCCTTGTCATTATCTCCATGAAACTCTCAGACAAGGCCAAGACTGGGCCAGAGAAGATGAGAATGTTGCCATCTTCTTTGTCACCATAATAATAGCCACAATTATTGTACTTGGGAATGGAAGGCCCAGAACAGAACAAAGATACGGACAATGGAAAATAATATATCATTAACATGCCTTAAAAGAAGCTCCTGGGTAACTACAAGTGCATTAATTTATTTTACATGGCTTTGCACATTGGCAAAGCCAAGCACTGAAGAAAATGAGAACCTGACTCCAATGTTCTCTGTGAAAAGAATTTAAGAATAGAAGGTGGAGCTCTAGGAATATTCAACGTGATATCCCTGTCAGTGAACTGAAGGGTGGTTTTTAGTTCCACAATCCTTTAACAATTAGGTATAATAAATATGAAAAACAGAGATGGTTTCAGAAGATTTGGGTTCAAATCTTGACTCTTACCAGAGACCTCTGCAGTAGGTTCTGATCTCCTGCTCCATGCTACGGTGCAAGGCTGAGAAAAAAACTGAAAGATAGAACTAAAGAGACTGAGAAGCCAGGGAGCCAGGATGGTCAGTGCTGGTGCAACCAGCACAGGCACTAGTCAACCCAAGCCACTGATTTTTATTGGTTTTGTTGTAGTCAGAAGGATTCGGCGAGGGAATACATTAGATACAGGACACATAACTTGTGACGTTATTTTATGATAATTGCCCAAAGAGTCAAATGCAAAGGAGTGCAAGAAATTAACTGCACACTAGAAGCCCAAAGGATTCAACTGAGGGCCTAGGTACCAGCAGTTTCCCACACAAGTCCAGCTAAAGGCTGAGAGTCCAAGGCAGAGTCCTCCAGGAGTCCAGCCAGTGGCCTAGAGCCCACGGCAATGTCTCATGCTTGTCCGTATTGAGGATCTGCACCTGGAAGGCCCAAAGGCCAGTAGTGGAAGCCAGAAAACCTATGCTGGTGAGGTGAAGGATTTGTGCCACCAAGCTGAAGGGTCCACATTGGAGTCAGGAAGTGATGCTCACAGTGAAGATCAGAGCTTTCCTGATGAGAACAGCAGCCATTCCCAGGGGCAGCAAGGCCCCGAGCTCCTCCTCTGATGGGAACAGCCTAGTCTGCCTCAGGAAAACCATCCGCAGCAAGCATCTCCTAGCAAATCAACAGGCCAAGATCTTCCCCTCCAGTTCTCTTTTACGGCTATTGGTAACAGTCTTCAGGTGGATCCTCCATGCCTTGACCACGATGATTCACTTCAGCTGGGTGTTACAAGTTGACCATTAGTCAATCCACCACAGTGATCAATTGGAGTAAAGGTGAACTACGTGCTAAAGGGGAACTACATGTGAGGACATGCAGTTGTTCAGTTTCTATGGAAACTAATGCAAGCGAGGCTTGTAAAGGACAAGACAAAGCATTCTCAAATTAGGAACAGAATAGACAAAATATAGGGCTGTAATTAGGACACTGTCCTTCTAGTCAGAAGGTTTCAATTGTGGGAATGGAATTTGGATGCGAGTTACCCTGACCTTGTCACGTCGTAGGCTTCGGCCAGACTCACTTCTATAAACAAGCCAGCTGTGGGGTTAGCGCTTCACAGCCTGCACTGCTTACAGCCTGCTTTGGGCAGAATCGACACTGCAGTCCCCTGCAGACTCTGCAGTTTATTAGTAAGGTAACTTAAGCCTGTACCTAACACTGTAAACCCACTCCATAATTACTGAATGTTTCCATGCTCATCATTACTATATGATGCTAGAGTCTTTTCCAAACCTCTCACTTAACACCCATACATCTGTGATGTGCCCTGACTTCATTATCTGTTCAGCTGTCTTCCTCCTCAGCCCCTGCACTGCTGCTGTAGCGTGTGGGGAATGATTAGTGGATCCTTGCTGTACTCCCAAATGCAGCCTGAATGAAGGAGAAGGCCCCTCTCTGATAGCTGGGGGTCTTCAGCAGTGTGTCAGAGATGAGATTTACAGACCACAGAAAGCTCAGCCCCACACTGAGCCATCTGCACGTCGTGTCCTGCAAATAGCACACACCGGGCCTCAGAAAGTTGAGAGGAAGAGAGAAACAGGGAAGATGCTTCCTGCAGAGGAGAGGTGGGCCTTGGAAGACGGGCAGGACTCAGGTTGCTCCCTGCTTACTTAGACAGGAGTGGACACAAAATAATGGTGCCATGTATCTGCACCTTCACCCAGAGCCCAGCAGATGGGAGAAGCCCAGGTCTGCCAAGTCCACTACATTCCCAAAACCACCCCGAGCCTCCTCCGTCACCAGGGAGAGACCGAGACGTGACATGCTGCCTGTTTGCCCGCGGCATAGAGCCGTGGACTGAGCCACACCAGCCTCCCCACGCTCCCGGACATCACGCCTACTGAGCCAGGCGGGCCAGGGTCCTCCTGCGTGCTGGGAGCAAAGTCACCACCAGACCCAGGGCTTCCGGGGCCAGAAGTCAATCAAGGCCAATGCAGCACAGTTCTTAGTTCTGTCTGTTCAGCGAGAACTAGTTGATGGATAAAAAGCTTATTAAGACATGGTCTTTCTTCCTACTCCCCTCATAGAGCAGCAGCACAAGTCAGGCAAGTGTATGTGGAAGGGTTCGGAAGTAATCATATCGTCAAGCAGAGGCCAGGGAGGCTTCTTGTGGAAGTGGAGGGGGCTCCCTGTCTCTGTCTCCTCATTTATAACATGGGGATCACGGGCATACCTACCCCGCTCCATCATTATAAGCATCGGATAAGTTATTCTATGCCAAAAACCAACACAGCTTCTGGCACGCAGTACGACTCATTTGCCGCGATGTCACTTTTGCTGCTCACTGAAAAGGGCCTTGGACAGTGGGGAGTGTCGCAGAGGCGGAGGAGTGCCGCTCGTGACCAGAGTGAGGTGAGAACTGCTTCACCCCGCTGCTCATCCCATGGCCAAGGAGAAAGGAATCGGAGACTGGAAGGCAGGAGGGTCCAGGCTGTGCCCAGGAGGTGGGAAGCATTCTGCGGGGAGTGGACCAGAGGCCTCGCACGGCACCGTGGGAGGTGAGCCCTGGAAGCAGTTCAGAGAAGACCTCGGCTGCCAGTCAACCCGCAGCCCCGCCAGCCTCCAGAGTAGGCGATGCTCCGGGCACCACATGGCCTCAGTCTGGCAGGACCTGCGGCTGACCCAGGTCCCGGGTGGCGTCAGCACCTGCTCTCAGGCTGGCACCGTCCCCGGGGCGTCAGACTCAAGGCTGCTGCAGAACCGGGCGGAGTCGCTGTCTGGAGCTCTCGCTCACGCCTGTGACCATGGGCTGGACGGATGTGAGCTGCGATCGCCGAGAACCTTTGCCTCAGGCTCCTCTGCAGGATAAAGACCGGCGAACCCGGCCATCCGGGTACAGAGATGCACAGTGCTTGCGATGAGCACAGGCTCCCCCTCAGGCCTGACCCTGAACAGTGGGGAGCAGAAGAAGAAGGAGCAGCGTCACGGAGCAGTCAGGAGGCCCCAGGGATCCAGGCGAGAGCTGTGTGCACCCCTTGCTTCCGGGGAGATGGGGAGGGAGTGCCAAAGATCTGGAAGGCCGGTGGGGCTCAGGGGGGCTTCACAGAGCCAGCTGGCAGAGGACCAGGGAAGTGAGAGTCCAACTTGGCCCACCAAGGCCTCATGAGGCGCTCGCCATCCTGTGCGTTGCAGCCACGAGCCGGAGCCCTGTGCTCACGGGCCCCACGGGCACACACGGAGGAGGCATAGAACAATGGCAAGAAAAGTGGTAAGGGCGCGCAGCTGCACCTTGGTACCTGGCCACTTGGGGCCTTCTCACATTTGGTGCTCAACTCCTGTCGCCGCTGACACTCTGTCCCAGAGCTCGTTGTTTGGTACGCAGCACCCAAGCTAGAATGTGCAGGTGTCAGTGTGTCACGAGGGAGGGACATCTGAAGGGAGCTCTGGAAGCTGTGACCCATTCAGCCACAAAGCTCTGCAAGGCAAGACAGGCCAGCTAGCACGCAGCAAGTCCACCATGGACTAAAAGAGCAGACAAGGAGAGTGAGCCAGCCTTTCCCTTGATTTATGGCAATCTTTGAGAATAAAAAGCACAGCTCAAGCAACATTTCATAGTCAACTCTTAATTAGCCGCACTATTGGAGCAGAAAATTGGTGGATAATTCAAGTATCTCATATTTGTTTCTATTGCACTAAACAGACTTCCTCTTCCAGTCAATGTATTTATCTCTCTTGACTTACTTTGTTTATGTCAGTTGTTAAAATTGTCACTCAAGCACAAGGAACAGTAAAATTCCCTTGCCAATAAATAATTCAACCTGAGGAAGGGCTGGGCAAGAGTGAAAAATAAGAACCGAGAGAGACTATGTAAAGGTGCAAATTTCCAATGATGAATGCCATTATATTGTATACCTAAAATGTACCAATGATTAGAATGAATAATCGATAATGCAAAATAGGAAGAAAAGGTTCAAAGGGGGAGGGGTAGGGGGAGGGGCAGGGGAAAGGAAAGAAGGGAAAGGAAAAATGCTGAGAAATGGAAAAAATGGAAATAAAGTCTTTGTAAATAGGGAAGGGTGGAGGGGGTGAAGGGAGGGCTAGGAATGGGGAAAAATAAGAACCAAGATGCATCATGTAAAGGTACAAGTTCTCAATGAGAAATGTAATTGTGTTGTACACCTACAATGTACCAATAAAAGAATTTAAGAAAAAAAATAATAATTCAACCTGAATAATTCTCCTGACAAAATTCCAACCGAATCCTTTAGACAATAATCAGCATAGCTTGCAACTAAGTGGGACTTTCTGATTTTCAAAACAGTTTAACTATTTCCCCATTTTCTGCTCAGAACTTTTAGAGGACTCACAGTGCCCTGCCTCTTACATATACTAATGGAATCAAGTTCTTGGCCTCTCTGGGGAACTATGTACCTGCACAGTGAATGCCGTACTTCTTACCTAGCAGAGGTTAGTACTGAACAACAAACATTACCTCCTTACGGTCTTCACCTCTTTCCTGATCTTAGGTTGTGAAACCCTAGTTTATCACAGTTGGTTGAGCAATGTCTGCTTTTCGGGCTCTGCCTTTGCTGGGGTGGGGGTGGGTGGAGCAGGCCGACTGGGGAGTCCTGACAAGAAGAGGTTCCCCGGTCCCCTCTGGTGACACTCTACTCACAGTCCCACTGGCCTGGGCTCTGTCTCTTTCTGGATTGGTTTCCTGTGCCAAGGACAATGACCTTGTAAGCGGGGGTTGCTAGTTAAACACTGTGAAGAAAGATCATCAAACTCCAATGGAAAATAACTTTTACAACCAGGAAGAAATCAGCCCTGACAAGTAAGAAGAAAGAGAAATAATTAGAATTGGGACATGTTAGAGGAAGGAGATTTAGAATCAGACTAGATGTTTAAATGTCTTGTTCAAAAAGTAGAAAAGTTACCTAAGTGGTTATGCAGATTTCCTTCAATGTCCAGAAGCAATTACAGTACACTTTATTTTTTAAAAAAATAAGGGCAGGGCTTTGCACCTAACTCCCTTTCCTACAGATAGAATTAGACCCCAGGATTGGATTTTGTTATCAACAGAAACCTGGTCAGTTTGGGGGTCAAGATGGTTTGTTGTGCAACCTCATACACCTGGAAGAGTATCTCACAAGGTAACTCATGGTGACATAATTGCTTAATTAATGAGTAAGCATCTTTCAACCATCATGACTGAGAACTAAGTGTGTATGCATATGAGGAAATCACATATTTTTTTAAAGTTTTTAGAATGTAGATTCCAGAGTGTCACCCTACACCTATTAAAATCAGAATCGCAGATGCTAGGCAACCAGGAAGTTATTTCTACCAAGTTTCTTAAGCATATTTTAGTTGGGGAAGTACTGCTTCATATAATGAGGGCAGATGATTAAAAGCCACAGTAATGCATGGTGCCAAAAATATACAACCATCATGTGCCTGGGATTGAACTAAGACTGTGGAATCTGTAAAGACTTTCTTCCCATCCATGAGGAAGTTGCAGGCAGTTGATAAACGTCCCCTGAGGTTAACCCTCAGCTGCCAGGGAATCTCCAGGTTCTGCTGCTTATCTTTCTCTCCTACTGTTTTGACATTTTTGGTATGTTCAGTTTCAGTTTCCATTTCTGTGTCTTCTTGTCTCTGTCCCCCATATTTGTGATCTCTGACAGGCCCTGTTCTTGGCTTCTCCTTGTCCTGTCCTCTACACAGTGATCTGGGCCCTCCCTTGGTTCCACTCTGCAGCTGAGAGAGGCTCCGCATCACTCCCAGTCTAGCCCCAGAGCCCACCTGCTCCTCATCCCAAAGAGAAGAGCATTGCACAGGCTGCTCGATGATGCAAGCACTATGCTGTACTTGCAGGAGGTGCCGCCGGATCCTGCAGCACCGCAGTGGATGCACTTTGAAGCCTTATTAGTCCATCAGAGTGTGTTCTATGGGCGCCAGCAGCAGCACTGCTGGAGCTTGCTGGAATGTAGAGCAGCCCAGAGCTGTGGAACCAGCTCTAATGTGTGCTCCAGACCCACATTAGAGCATGAGAAACGGTGCTGTGAAACACTTTCCTTGGAGCATTAATGCATCCAAACAGTCTGTGCTGAATCCTCAGTTATTAGCAGGATTCTCGGTGGAATATTTCAAGTATCAGTGTGTGTTATAATCACTGGTATTCTTATAAAAATGCAAGTTCCAAGCTAAGTGTGGACACCTGGACAACATAGCAAGACCCCCATGTCAAAAAAAAACAAAAATAGGATTCTTTAAACCCTAGCTTGGATATTCTGATGCAGTAGGTTTGGAATCTGTGCTTTTAAACCCACCACCAAGTAAACCAATGATCTTCATGGGACAGAAACACTGCACCAGAGAACAGGGACACAAAATGAAGCCAAAGGTCACAGTCACTTCTTGGTTCACTTAGGATGCCAGCTGAGACTCTCAGACTGCTTCACAGACACTGAGGATGAGATGGCCAGTCCTCGCCTCTGCCTATGGAACGTGGGACACTCCACAAGCAACATGAGCCGCTTGCACAAATTCAGAACGAAGTGGATTGCTTTGAACCCTATAACACTTTTATAGAACAACTTTGCAGCAGTGCACATGTATCTTCAATGTTGTGTGTATTTGCCCAGAAATGCATTTATGTAATTGATGTTTGAGTCCCCAAATGCTAGGAAGCTGATAAGTATTTCGTTTTCTCACAGTTTTCCTAGCTGTTACGTTTGCACTGGCATATTCAGCTTCATTTGTCATGGGAAGCTGGTTTGTCTCTTAAGCAGTACGCTGATGGCTTGAAGGCTGAATTATCATTTCTAAATGAATTATATATAAAAAGCATACAGCTTGAATTATATCCAGGTAATTACTCGGATAAATTTAAGGCAAATCAAACCAAATATCAGGACTCCGTGAAGATTAAGAATGAACATCTGTTTCTTTTTTAATTACTTGTGAAGAACAAGCCAAGCAAGTGCACCGTGGAGACTTACTTCTGGGAGCAACTTGGGCTGTTTCTGCTCGGCTCTGCTCGCCAGCAGACCCAGACACAGTTGAGGGCCTTCAGGGTTGAAGGACTCCGACCTCCGACGGTCCTCCCAGCCTAGCTGCACCTGGGGACCCCATGCTGTTGGCCCTGCTGTCCGCGGCAGCCAGCACTCCCTGCACCTCCTGGGCTCGTGCTGGGGCCACTGCCACCCGTGCCCTCTCCAGCACTGCTCTTGGCCGGGAGCCCAGCCCACTCCCACTCAACCCCCGCAATCCTGCAAAAGGCCCCACAGCCTGTACGGGGCAGCTGGTCTGGCCTCGAGTGCAGAGCTGTCACTCTCAGTTTGTTCTGCAATGAACCCGTCCTGCTGAGCTCAGGCCCTCCTCCTTCTTTTCCTTTGTCCTAACAGAGCTGATGATTCTAAAGGGTGCACTTAGAGAATATCTTTGTGGAAAATACTTATCATTAACAAAAAATACGAGGATAGTGCTTCTGAGTGGATGACAAGCAAATTATTTAAATACCAGTATTGAAATGTACCTTATATACCATTAAAAGTCACCTTCTCCCAGGTGTGATGGCGCATGCCTGTAATTCCAGCTACTTGGACGTCCAAGGCTGGAGATTTGCAAGTCTGAGGCCAGCCTGGAGATAACTCCTGAAGACCTTGTCTCAAGTGAAAGATAAAAAGGACCATGGTTATAGCTCAGTGGCAATGCACCCCTTGCTTTGGGCCCCAGTGCTGCCAAAAAAAGAAAAATCACCTTTTCTCAGGGTACAATTCCAGGATTTGTAGAGAAGTTCCTCAGTTGTACAACCACCACCAAAAGTCCATTTTAGAACATTTCCATAACCCCCCAAAATCCATTCTACCTATGTAGTTGCAGTCTGGGTTTGCAAGGGAAATAGATTTAATACAGGACACTTAACTTATAGGATTATTTTATAACAGTCACCCAAAAAGTCAACCTCAGAAGAGTGCAAGAGATCTAGCCGTGAACTAGAGACCCAAAGAGTCCAGCTGAGGGCCTGGATCCCACAGCAATGTCCCGCACTAGTCCAGCTGAAAGCCTAGAGCCCAAGGCAGTGTCCTCCACGAGACCAGCCAGAGCCCTAGACCCCACAGCAATGTCTCATGTTTGTCCATATCGAGGATCTGATCCCAGAAGGCCCAAAGGCCAGTGGTGGAAGCTAGAAAGCACAGGTCGGGTGAAAGGTCTGGGTCACCAGGCTGAGGAACCTGCACTGGAGCCAGGAAGCGAGGCTCATGGCAAAGACCAGAGCTCCCCCAATGAGGACAGCAGCCATCCCCAGCGACAGCGAGGACCCGAGCTCCTCTGACAACTGCAACAGCCAATTTCACATCAGGAAAACCACCCAAGGGAGCTTCTCCAAGAAATCGCTGTTCCTACCCACATTCCCGGCTACTACTAGTCTAAAGCAGACTATTTTCCAAGCCTCTCTGTCAGGAAAATGAGTGTTTTCTCCTGGATTCTCTTGGCTCGGTCATCATGGAGAAGAACGATAGAAACCGTGCAGAAGGGCATTCTCTCCATAAAAAGAACCAGCAGGCTTACACCCAGAACCCACTTGACTATACTGAGAATAACAGATATTCCACAATATGTACATTTAACTATTATAGTTAAACCCAAAATAGAATTCATGGGCTAGGTACCAATTTTGGAAAAAATCTTTATACCCCAAAAGACATTTACCAGTAATTTAAACCCAGACGGAATGTGGGCAGTTCAATAAGTTAACCTGGAAGGGGAACCTGCTCCCTGGTGAAGTTTGTAACCTACTTGAAGGGCTTCTGAAAAATCTGGAGGAAAAGGCACGGCTTTTTGAAACAGGAAAAATATTTTTATAATAACTTCACGTCTCCATTAGATGGGTGTTCTCATCAACATTGATTCACTTAAATACCTGATGCTCACTGTGAGATAAGACAAGATCGGGCGTGGGCGGAGCAGGGGGAAGAGACTTGCTTCATAAGTGCTGCCGTCAAAGGACTCACAAAACGGATACCTCTCCTCCCTTTGTGGGGTTTAAAGGTAACCTTCCGGGCCTGGAAGAACTCAGAGAAATCAGAATCACACGCAGGTCAAAGCCAAACAGCAGTGTGCACAACTCGCCAGCAGTTAGCGGCTGTGTGTTCCGTTCTCCGGCCGGCCTTCGTCATGTGATGGGTTGAGACTTTCAGAGATTGTAGGACAGGACCGAGGACTTTGCATGTGGGACAGACGTAGACCTCTGGAGGCCTAAGGGTGGAACGTGGTCATGGTCGGAGGACAGTGACCCTCAGAGGTGCCCACGTCTTAAGCTTGCGCTACCTTGCATGGTAAAGGGGGTGCACAACTGCAGTGAAGACTACAGATTCTGAGGACGGAGAGACAATCCCAGGTGACAGGTGAGCCAAGTCCAATTAGGAGTCCTCTAAAGCGGAGACTCTTTCCCAGCTGCAGTGAGAGAGACGGTGGAAGGTGAGAGAGACACCATGGAAGGGCTTCCCGCTACGATAGCCTTTCCGACTGGAGAAAGGAGTCAAATGCCGAGGACTCCAACTGGCTGTAGAAGCTAGAAAAGGTAAGAAAGCGTTGTCCTATTAACAGGTCTAATGGGGCTAAAATCAAGGTGTCGGTCACCAGAAAAAGAACAAGTCTCCACCAACACCTTTGTTTTCACTGGGTCAGACATGTTTTGGGTTTAGTGAGCTATAAAACTGTCAGTTAATGGATCTGTTTATTGTTTAAGCCACTACAACCGTGGTCATTTGTTATGGCAGCTATAGAAAACTAAGATATCAGGCAACTAAAAACATCTCCAAACTCAATTTTCATCTCCCTACAAAATGAGGGTCCTGATGCTGATAAAATTGTCCTGAGCACCGGCTACGTCAGTCACTGATAATGACTCCGAATGTTCGCACTGTGGCTGCCCAAGGACTGCTCAGGAACAGGCTCAAAAAACGTGAAGCGCTTTTCAAAGTAGGAAGCAGAAGTACTACTTCCCACCCCAAGACAAAATACAGGCCTAGACTTTGGCCCAGGAGCTGGAGCCAACAAGATCTGTGTGAGCATAGGCCGCTCGTGTGCCCTCTCGGGCAGTAGCTGTTCCAATGAGGAATTTGAACTAGAAGATTATTTCTAAGGCACTCATGTTCTGACATGAATAATATAGAAGGGAAGCCATAAAAGGTTTGCACTGAGTGAAGAAGTACGATTGGCAGGGCTCTAAGTATCACTGGAGGAAAGTTGGGGGAACGCAGTGAAGAAGTGAGAGAGACCCTCCAACCGCCAACTGATGGAAAGTCTGTGTCCGTGGTAGGGCCCTGGAATATCCCCCCAGCTGGTCAGAGAACAAGGAGACTTTCTCCCTGACCGGCTGAACTCCAAGTTCAGAGCCAGGTGTGGAAGGGAGCCTGCGGGGCACCCGGAGGGGTGGAGAAGGCTCTGAGGAGCATCCCGGCCCCCAGCAGGCCCACCGCAGCCCGAGAGGCCCTCTGTGGCCATCTGGCTGTGATGCTGCAGCCGGAGGCCGCTGGAAGCTGGGCTCCTTCAGGGCCAGGACCCTGGCATCGAGGGTTCTCCCGAGCAATTCGCTTGTGTCCAGTTTTGCTCTTTCCTTGGATTAGAAATATTTGCCGTTTACCTTTTTGTTTCTTGCCTTTGGAAATGCAATAAAACAACAAAAAAGGGGTTTTAAGGAAAATTACAAGAAAGCTAAGAGGAAAAGGTTTTTCTTGTTTTTATAAGTCCCGGGGCTATAAATAAATCCATAGCGTTATTCCATGAGCAACCTAATAAGCTCAGTTTTATAAATTGTGTATCCTTTGGCCCACCCGTCCCACTTCTGGGAATGTATCCTGAGCAGTTATGTGTCAAAAGGTATTTATTGCAACATGGTTTGTTCCGTTTTAAAAATGGCAACAACCTAAATGTCCATCATCAAAGGATTGGTTAAATATATGTGGGCACAAACACATAGATGAAGTATTCTATCTTTGAGATGCAGAGTATTTGTTATATGTACTATGTGTTAAATATATTGATATTTGTCTAATTTTTTAATTTTAAAAGCATATTAGATAGCATTAAATATAATGAAAAGCAATTTGTATAAGGAATACTTATATTTCCCTATTAAATCTAGTGAAGCTAAAAGGTAATCTACAACATTTAATGGGGTCAACGAAAAGGTAATAATTACGTGTCGTGTAATTTTAACATGCGCAAATTACAGCGCAATAATCAATCCGCTGATTCCATTACGTTCCTCAGCCCTGGAAGCAGCTCCTGGTCCTTAGCCTGGTGGGGCCAGGTGAGCAATGGGCTTAGGGCTGTAGAAGTCAAACTACCTCCTGGACAGGGTTTAGGGAATGCAGAGTTCCAGCAGCCAGATTCGGAAAGAGAGAACAGAAGATGTGCTGAGGAACCTGCCGGGAAGCGAAGAAGGAGACAGACACAGGGCCTGCAAGGTCACCTGCCCGGGAGCCAGGAAACGGCCCAGGAGCCCAGACAAGTGAGGAATGGGCCAAGGCCTGAAAGCTCTCAGGGGCTGAGAAGACCAAACATTTGGGTGTCGCAAATTGAATTATTTTTACACTCACAGCTTCCGGATGGCTTTCCTTTCGCTCTTTATGTTTATGTGTGCAATTGTGGTAGATTTTTAAAAGGCCCCAATTCTTTGCCATAGCTCCTGTCAGGAAGCTGTGCGGCACTGGGGGGTGAAAGGCTCTGCCAACAAGGCCGGGCCAGCAGCCAGCACCACCGACTCACAGGCGAGCAAGGCCATCGTGGCCTCCCCAGCCATTCAGCCGTCACCTGGAAGCACAGGTAAAAACTAAGGCCAGAATGACCACAAAAATCCAGAGCAGTAACAAATCCGCTTTAAGCCCTGAATTTGGGGTACCTTGTTATGTAGCCATAAGGAATTATGCTAGTAATTACTAACGCGCCTTCTGTAAACTCCATGCAAACTTGCCTGTGCTGTGGAGTAAAAGCACTGATCGTAAAAGCAGAGAGTAAAATGTTAAAACACAATGCAAAGCCCTTACTCTTAGCCATTATTCAACACTTCCTCTCAAATTGTGTGCTGCTTTCTTGAACAATCCATTCAATGAGAAATAAGTCATACAAATGCCTAAATCTAAGTTTTCTCATGTACAAAATTGGAGTAATGACAGTGTTGTGGCTTGCATTTAAATGTCCTCCTAAGGCCTCATGCATTCATTGGTGGGGCTTTTCAGAGGTGGATGGATGTAGGGTATGTGAATATGGATTAAGGGTGTGTGATTACTAAACTAGACCACTGATCAGTTCTGGGTGGGGTAATGGAAAGACCTGGGTGTGGGATGGGATTAAAAAGGAAAGGGAGATTTGCTGACTGCTGCCTCCTGCCTACCCTGCCATGGACTGTTTCTCCCCTGAGATGCCCCTGCACCATGCTTCCCTGCCTCAGAGCCAGCTGACAATGGACTGAAACCTCTACACACTGTAAGCCAAATAAACCTTTCCTCCTGACACTTGTGGGTGTCAGGTATTTTGCCCCAGCATTGAGGAAGTAACTAAGATAGACAGAGTTCATCTCTCAGGATAATGTTTTTATGAGGCTTACATGAGATAGTGTAGAAGCAATTTGACATAGGGTCTGGCCTGTCATAAGCAGTTAGTGGTAACTACTTACAATGGGGACAGCAGCAGCTGTGATGGTAGTGAGAGAACCACCAGCAGCAGCAGTCTCAAAAGGAGTGAGATCTCTCTGCTGTGATGGCAGCAGTTGCCAACAACAGACCATGTCTGAGTCCTTGACTTGGACCCATGAATCAGTCTCTATCATAGTGACCCTCAACAGAGCTGCTTTGCCATGTAAATTGCTAAGACCTACACTTTAGCTTCTGAGAATGAGGAAGAAGCAGTTCACTACAGTTAACAGATCTGCAGTTCTTTCTTTCCTGGGCCCTTGTCAGCAGCTGCAGGATATAGATTCATTGTTCTTGGCTGACTGAGACAGAATTATTTACAGAGTAATTCAGGCTCTTCTGGCTATCAAGGCCCCAAAATTATGCTCTGGCTTTTATCTACTCACTTCCTGCCAACTTTTCATTTGTTATTTTAGGTGATCAGTCAAATTTGAAGATAACTGGGTTTTGTTTCATACATGGTGATGTGTATGCCACATAGACTTTGGACCCAGAATGTTGCTAACAGGAGACACACCTGGTGTTTGCTAAGAGGCACTCACTACTTCCATAGACCTCTCTGGAGTCAAAACCCTCACATCTAAACATCACTGAACTTGCTCTGCAGTCAGTGATCTAACTAATTGCATTAGGAAAGCTTTCAGCCCTCTAACACTCTGCTTCCCAACTATTATACAAGGGCTTTGGGAAACTGAAGGATTCTGTTAATTTCCTAAAATATCAGATTCCCCTTTTGATACTGACTACTCTTCACTCAGTGAATCAGTCCGCTCTTGAATATCTCTAAAAGGCTTGCTCCCCAAGTGACTACTGGAGCCTTTAGAAGCTGGGGCCTCCTTGGAGATCTTCAGGTCTTCAGGAGTGTGCTCAGAGGACGGTGGGACTGTGGCCTCTTCCTCTGCCCCTTTTGCTTCCTGGCCACAAATGAGCCTTTTGGCTCTGTCACACACTCCTGACATAATGTGCCGCTTACCAAAGCCGGCCCAAAAGCAGAGGGACCAATTGCTTCCGTCCTGAAACTTCCAAAGACACGAACCGAAAGATGTCTTTTCGTTTTATAAACTGACTGTCTTGGGAACTGTTATAGTAATGGGCCATTGACTACCACAGAAAATGGCAGGTGGGGCAGTGGCAATGTAAATGTATTGTCACTCAGATATTTGTTGGAATCTTCCTGACTTTGGAGATCTAAATAAAACTGTCTTGAACTTCCAGTCCTCATCCTGGCGAAGTTCATTGTCATCCTTGAGAGAACTGTGACTCCCTAGAACCACATTCCCATGTAATCGCCACTTCCCACTCTTGCCTTCTGAACTTTCCCCTCACGACCTCTTGAATATTCCCCACTTCTCCCCACTCCGACTCTCTTTTCTCTTCTACGCACTGACTCAAAATGAAAGATCAAAGCTTTTCCTTGATTTCCCCCACACTGAACTCTGAGACCTTTGGTGTGGGGAAATTTCCTTAAACCATAGGCTGGAAGTAGGAGGATATCATGTACCGATGATAAACTTAAGACAGAAAAACTAAGCTTTCTTGCTTTTCAACAATTCATCTGACAAAACTTCCATAGGAAACTTTCTCAGGTCACATTTATTCCTAATACCTCCCTACTTCTTGCAAAAGATAAGCAATCTTTTTTTTTTGGTAAAGGGAGACAAATACAAAATTTCCACCAATATCTTGTGCAAGAAATAAAGTTGTCTCTTGGTCATGCCTCCTGCCACCTCTCTAATACATAGTGTCTAATATCAGATTTGTCCATTTGGGTGTGTTTCTAAACAAAGATGTTTCTCCTATAGAGAAGAATTTGAATGTAGTAAGCACTGTATAAGTGAAGCTGCATTATTGATTGGAAGAAGTTATGAGCTAGGAATCAGAAGATCTAATTTTGATTACTTAGTGCTATTTCTTAGTTTATTTTTCTTTGAAAAAAATAACAATATCCTTGAGCTTATCTCTTCTTCAGAAAGATGTATCTAACAAATTCTTCACAGGACTCATACTGGGCAAGTGATGGAGCAGATAATGAAACTAAATCACAATGCAAGTAAGAGTGATCTGGAAATGACTATTACACGCTAGGCAGTTTAGGTGACACACAGCACATACTAAAGAATTTCACACTGCTCTCAGGAGCTTACATGGCAGTTGATGAGAATAGGAGATGTCTCCAGGGAGGCCAGGAGCCCAAAAAAGCGTGAGATGTGTCACAGGCTGCAAAAGGAAAGACCAGCCTCCTGGGGGCATGGGCAATGGCTGGAGCTACTCTGAAGAGCATAGTAAGTGGAACAGCAGGACCACTTCAAAACAAGGTGAAGATGTCAAGTTGAGGCCACACTTCCAGGTCTCAGGAGATGAATTCAAGATCTATGTAGAGATCCTTAACCTTAACACCCAAAAGCATTTTTTGAGAGACTCATGAAACATCTGCATACATAGAACATGGTGCATGCCCTTATGGCTTGTATCTAGATGACCCAAAAACCTCATGAGCTCATAGGCAGGACTTCTCAGAGGTAGATGGATCTAGGGTGTGTGAATATGGATTAAGGGTGTGATAAAATAATTAGTCTGCTGATCGGATTAGCATACTTCTGGATGTGGCTGAAGGGATTTATTGAAGACAGAAGATACACTCCGGGTGTGAGGGGCACCACCCAATAGGCTTGCATCCTGGATGGGATGAAAAGAAGGAAGGCTTGCTCCTGCTGCCTCCTGCCTGCCCTGCCATGGACTGCTTCTCCTCTGTGATTCCCCTCTCCCATGCCACCCTGTGTGGAAGCCAGCCTGCTCTGAAACCTCTACAAACTGTGAACTAAAACAAACTTTTCATCCTCTAACCTGTGGGTTAGGGTATTTTGTCCCATGAGTGAGACTGTGACTAAGACACTTGCCATTTCAGTAAGCTCGCTGCACCTCTGAATCCTCTGGGTCCCAGAACTTTGTTCTCCTGATTCCAGACTGGACTGCACATTTCCTCTCTAGATTGAAACTTTTCAACTTGGGGTATGTCTACATAGACTTTTTCCTTTGGGTTATTTCTCCATGTAGGACATGTTGGGATTTTATGTAGCCCCAAAAATGAGGCCCTTGTTTCTTGACCATGGCCAGAAATAATTAAGAGAGGAAGGAAAATGGCCACGAAAATGGAGATCAACATATCATCTTCATTAGTGAGAAGATCTGTGTTGGGTTATGTGGCTTATAAATGCAGCCACAGTGAAGCTCATCATAACAGCAAAGGTGCACCAAAGTCTTGTGCAGGCCTTGTACCAGCACACTGGAGCAGGATATTGGGCCTACCAACCACATGTACTTAATCAGGACCACGGCATGCACCGCTTGAGGGGAAGAGAGTAGATGGAGAGTTTTACTTGCATAGGATTTTGATGAATTATCTCTATCCAATCAAGGCACATGTGCGATCACTGGGTCACCTTAGCCAAAGAACTGAGTTGACTTCTCAAGTGCAGAACAGCACCTAGAGCAAGAGAGCAGGAATATTTGGAGGAAGCCTGATTATGTGGTGGAGGATATGGGAATAAAAGCATGTGCTCCCAAAAAGGACCACTTCATTCATCTACTTACCCAGTTAACAGTGAGGCCCAAACCCCAGCGTGCTGCCAGTCACTGAGCTGAGCCCTGGGGGTGAAATGGTGAGGAAAATATGTTGTTCTGTGCCCTGAAACCAGCGGTGAAGAACCTATGGCACGTGTGTTATTTGTTTTTCTTTTAAGACAGAAGATGTTAATGTATGAGTTCTTTTTTCTAAACTACAACCTCTGTATTCAGGTTTAATAGCAGAGTTGGCACTTTTTGATAAGTAAGTGGATTTGGGGTTGCAGTTTGTGCACTCGTCTCTAAAAGGCTTGCCACCACTGGACGGGAGCATTCTGTCAGGGGGATGAGACAGAAGCTGAACAACTAAGCCTACTGAACAGTCGGCTTTGCATTCTGTCAGTGGCTGAAGCTGTGAGGGTCTGTAGCAGGCAGGCTGGTATAGAGGGCGAGACTGGACAGGGAGCACTGAGTCATTCTAGATCTGTGTTGGATCCTCAGAAGAAGGCAGAAGGTGAGTGGATAGAAGTGGCAGTGGATTAACAATATCCAGAAATACAACCATCTTATAAATAAATTACGTACAAATTATTATAATAAACAGTTGGTGGCCAATATAATATAATAACCCAAAATAAGGAGTTAACTGAAAAAGGTCTATGGCTTGAATCTTGGCTGTCTTCCAGAGTGCCATTGCTGGAGAGCTGGTTCTCAGTGAGGTGCTGATCGGAGGTGCTGGAGGCTTTGGCAGGGCCTGTGGGGGGCCTTGAGTCACTGCGATTGTACCACTGAAGAAGATTAGCGGCCCTGGCCCCTTCTCCCTCCTGCCGCTTGCTTCCTGGACATGAGCAGAGCAGTTGGCTCCATCTGAGCTCCATCCCATTGGCATCCACCACCCTCCCCAGAGGCCTAGACAAGTTTCACCCAGTCATGGGCTGGAACCTTCAAGGCCACAAGGTTGTTGGAGAAAGAAACCTTTTCTCCTTATAAGTTATTTTCCTCAGATATTTTGCTATAGTGACAGAAACCTCACTAACACGGAAAGGATTTTACATCAGTAGATCAATAAAATCTAGAATCATGAATCGCCACAATAGAATAAGCAGCATAATTTGTACATGAAAGTGCCCACCTGTTTATAAATTCTAACAAAACATAATTCTAAAAAGATGCACATAAGAAGACAGATATAAAAGAGGTCTGATACAAAGCTTCCCCCATGCCTCCTCTGAATGGCAGTCAAAAGTAACAGAGAAGTGAGAACAAAGGTGAGCTGCTGATCTAGCTGGACAGCGAAGCTGAGATGCCCTATATCTTGCAGTCCAGCCTCAGTAAGACAAGGACAATGACACGAGGTGGGCTTGCTGATTAGGATATCAGGGGTGTCCGTGGCGATCCAGGGCAGGCCACAAGCATCACCCTGGAGGTGACATTGTTCCCCAGGGAAAACTCGGGAAGAAAGAGGGAAGATGGGGCCGGAGATGTAGCTCAGTGGTTCTGCCGCCTGCCTCACAGGCACAAGGTCCCGAGTTCGATCCCCGGTACCGAAGGAAAAAAGAAAGAAAGAGGGAAGATGGGAGGCTGAGGTCCAGGACAGAGGGGAGAAAACTCAAGAGCGAGGGGCTGGGGCTCAGGCAGCACAGAGCAGCGCGTTTCATGTGGCAGTGCCAGTCGGTGTCGGTTCTCTGAGAATCCGTGGCCTTTCTCTACTCCTGCCCAGGCTTTCTCAACACTGTTAACACAGAATCCCAGGTTCTGGAGCCTGATAGAGGCCATCTGGTAAGAGGGTTCTCCAGCTTGTCAAACGAAAGGGTCCAGACACACGCGGACCGGAGCCACAGCACAAGAGAAAATACAGGAAGACAGCATTTACCACACACATTTCAGTGTTCAAAACTACAACCAGAGCACAGGAGTGTCATTCTTCCCTTTATTCCTGAGTAGGGAAACTACAGATACATACGATATGGTTGTGGGAAAAGTAGACGTGAAATCTACTGATCAAAACAAAAATTAGCCAAAATGATGTCATACCAGTAGATAAATGAAATATGCAATTCCGGATTCCATGCCCTTTTCCACAATCGACCCTCTATTGTTCCCATCCCTCATCCAAAGTTCACACTGTATATTGGTCTGACAATCACTCCCCTCGGGTGAAGATAAAGATAATGTGGTTTGGCATCCTCAGTACCACCAACCCAGTCATTACTCAGAAGTAACAGCTGGGATATAACAAGTTTTGAAAGCAGAGTAACACTCCATCATCACACCACTGGAATGTTTTATAACTGGGGAATAAAAGTATCTAGTACTTCCCTCTTAGTATTATAACTGGAAACTTTCACTGACTCCAAAGTCCAGAGAATATCAGGATATTGATCACAGAAATAAAAACCACTAAAGTTTAGTTAGCAGAGACTTCTTCCATCAAATTCCTACAATTTAAAAGCCAAAGTAATGAGTTATGTGTGTAGACTTTGGTAAGCCTACAGAGTTTAAGATCGCCCCCAAATGTCAATAAAACTGTATATATTTTAGTAACTGACAACTGTACTTTTTTTGGGCTGGAAAAACGTAGGGACATAGAATATCAACTTTCTCCAGTTTGGGTAAAGTCATCTAAACAATTTGTCTTCCTTCAATTTACTCTATGTTCCTAAACAAAAATAACTTTCATTGAAATACCATTGTTTATATTAATTTCAAAACTGAAAATTTCTTTTAAGTGCCGATCAGGACTTGATAAATCTAGCACCCTATACACTGCTGGTATCAGTGTGGACTGGAATAACCTACTTTGTGGTCATAAGACAATGACCTTTGTCCTTTTGGTCCTGGACCAAGAACTTCTATGGGTCTGGATAGCCAGTGACATGTAGACTTAATCTGCAGCATCCTCAATATTTTTATGAGGACCCTCAAAAATCCCATTTTCAGACCCAGTTTTGCCCTGAGAGCAACCAGAGAGAAGCAAACTTGCTAAATAAGGAAAGATAGTCACAAAGAGGAAAGAATGAAAGAAAGCAAAGTAAAACACACAAAAATAACAGCAAAACCAAGATATATGTGTAACAGAAATGAAGAAATCTAGTGGTGTGAAGCCTTCAAAGTCAACAACTTAAAAAAGAATTCACTCATGGAAAGCGCAGAAAATATTAAAATACCTATGCCTAGAATGCTTAATTTCACACATTAATGTCTTTGCTAGCAAAAGTCCATCCTTTCAGTAGAAAGGAGGGAACGAAGGAGCCAGGGAGGAGGAGTGGCAGAGCTAGGTGGTGGCCAGCTGTCCAGGACTGCAGGGCCCAGTATGGCAAGTGCCCTGGTCCCGATTCGCCTCCATGTGAGTGCTTTTGTATCTGCACAGCTCTGTGCAGGAATGTCTAAAGTAGGTAGTGGTGGCAGCACGCGTGCGTTCTGCAGTGACAGCTAGCATGTGTCACTCTCCCATTTGCATGCAGAGAACTCTGCATTCAAGAAGGAACATCCCCCCATGAAGCTCAAGGCATTTTATAAAATCTCATCCCAATCAACCACTATAGTGGGCATAATACACTACTGTTTATAGAGAATAGTCTACGTAGACAGGTAGACATTTGTTTAAAACTTTGTAAATAGCTATATATGTCTCTTTCCTCAATTTCTCAAATAAACCACTTTTTAAATTTTAAGACATTGAATAAGCCATACTACAGGAAGCGATGTAAGCTTTTCTTAAATAACAGAAAGAAAGAAAAAGGAAGAAAGGGAGGAAGGAAAGAAAACGTTCTTTAGATTTTATACTCAGTACTTTGGGTTTTCAGAAATCTTGGATACACCAAACTGTCAAATGTCAAAGTACAGAAGGAGAAACCTTAAAAACAAAAGCAAGTGCCATTGGCCTTGTATGTCCATGTATTCTGTATCCATAAACTGAAATATGAGTCAAAACTATTTTTAAATGTCTGTACTGAATGTGTACATATATTCTTCTTGCGTTTATACTTAGTCCTTTAAGTAATCTGGAATGGTTTAAAGCGTATGCAGAGGACGCTGCAGGTACACCCAGGTCCTCTGTCACTCTGTGTAAAGGACTTGGGCAGCCACAGGCTCGGGGCTCCCTGGGGCCCACCTCGCGTCCGCTTCCCGCCGCCTCAGCCTCTCTGCAGCGGGCCAGCTGCTGTGAACACTGCTCCGACCCCTCCCTCCCCGTGCCTGCTGGCTGCCTGCTGCTGGGCACAGCGAGGTGGCTGCTCCCGTCTGGCGGCCGCTGGAAATGTAGGGCCCCTTCTCCCTTTTTGCCTGTGTTTCCGCCGTCCTCAGGCTGCACACTCACAGGGACGGCCCACCTCTCTCTTCGGGCCGGTTAGTCATCAGGTGCCTTCCGCAGGCGCTCGGTTCCCTCCTTGACCTTAGAGTGACTGATGTCTCAGTCTGCTGGGTGACAAGGAGGGAGCACCACAAGCTGGGGCCGTGGACAACAGCAACGCGGTGCTTGTGGTGCCTGAAGCTGGGAAGGCCATGGCAAGCCAAAGGCACACGCAGGGTCTGCCGAGGGCCCGCTCCGGGCTGTTGACTTCTCCCGTGCGCTCGGCTGCTGGAAGAGGAACGGAGCTCTCTGTGGTCTCTCACAAGGGCACCGACCCCGCCCCGGAGGCTTTGCCCTCGTGGCCTAACGTCCCCAGAAGACCCTGCTTCCAGCGCCACGGCAGGGGGAGTCACGTCCAGAACACGAATGGGGTGGAGGCCGAAACTCATCTGCAGTTCCGTGCTCTGCTCCGGCATCCGGGTTATGCCAAAGACAGCACCAGTGCTGGGCCGGAGGACGCGGGTCCCTGCCCTCACGGAGGACCCCGGTGCACTGGTCGCGTCCCCTGCAGAGAGGTGCGTGCCGCCTAACCGCCTGCCTACCTGTGAAGAGCGGTGGGCGGGCTTGAGGAGAGGGGAAGCTGAGAGAACAGGAGCCAAGGAAGAGCTGGAAGCCTGGAGAGACCGAGAACAAGGCCCTTAACCCGCGCTGCTGCAAGGAATCACACGCAAATTTAAATATCGCATGGTTTCTCTCATACAAGAAGCCAAAGTAGAAATAAAGAGCAAAATAAGAGAGAGACAGCAGGAAGCAGGGAGATGGATCTTCCTCAGATGGGAAGGGGACCCAGAGGTAGAGAGGGGGGACAAGGGTAACAAAAAGAACTGGGACATGTTAGGAGCCTGAACCGACTACGCTCAAGGAATGTAGCCATTATGGACTGCAAACATGTACTAAGAAAATATGAAAAGAGAAACATGCAATACTGCGGTGTTATCCACCAGGCGGGTCTGCAAGTCCCGAGCACAGGTCGGCAGGTGCAGAGGCCCTGCAGGGGTGCAAGCCAGGGGACCGATTCTGAGAGATGCCCTGGGGACAGGAGGGGTCACCTGAGCAAATTAAAGAGGTGAAGTGAGCTTGGACAGCCCTCTGGTACGGACAGATAATAATTTCTTAGGGATGAAAAGGGACCGATATGAACTCAACTCACTCTTGCAGAGTTCACATACAGGGGAAACGTCAGACATCCATAATTACTAAAATAATTTAATTTCCATATTCAGCAAATCTAGTTAAATGTAATCTGTAGCATCCTGAGTGAATCCTCTTCAAGCTGTCTGGCTGGAATTAAAAGCTCCCTTTTTAGAACCCAAAGAAGCTACATTTTTTATACCTGAAAATATCTGACACAGGTGCATCTGGCCAACCACCTGTTTATTTAATAGTTACCCAGGCAGGGAGAGACTCTGCCCAGCGTAGGTGGCAGAGAGAAGTTATGAGATATGTAACTGATCTCTGAAAACAGAGTCATCCTTGTAGGCAAAGGACAGATGGAAACACAGCAAACTGTCAGAGCTGAGAGCGGGAAGGGGCCACTAATATCCCCAGGCAGTCTCCTCCTGCCGTGTTACAGATGAGGTCCAAAAGCCCTGGGGACTTCCTTCCTCTCCCGGGACTTGAATTCGGGTCTCTGGGTGTCGCGAGTGTCCTGTTGGGTCAGCACAAGTCGTTAGCACAACATCTACTTCTCAGGGTGCTCGCCTTGGACAGTGGACTGATCCTTCGGCTCTTGCAAACCTGAAGAGCTCCAAGGTTGGGAAGATGGTCACATTGCTACATGGATACATTGTTAACATTTCTTGAGAGCCTATTATCTGTTTCACTGAGAAAAATCACAAGTTTATTGCGTCACGGTAGAGCTTCCTTTTTAGATTTGTATCACGAAAAAATGCCAGTGTCTCCGCTCAAACCTGCCCCCCTTTTGGAACCAGTCATTCCACCTGCTCACTGCGAGAGCATAGATTGTTCTGAGAACTGAAGTGGCATTTATTGACATCTTCTTGTTTCATGGATACAAATTTCACAGGAGCCATGAGGCAGGAGCTGCCCTCTCTGGAAGTCAGCTCTACAGTGTGGTTTGGGCTGTCCCTGAAGGTCCACGGGGGGCAGGGTTTAGTCCCCAGCAAGGGGGCGGGGCGGGGGGGACCCCTAAGTGGGAGGGTTGGAGACCATCGCAGGTGCACCTCCAAATGAAGCAGAGCCATCCCTTCCTCGTGATCACACTCTGCTTCCCAGCCAGGAGCTGGGAGATCCTGCTCCACCACGAGAACTGCCATGATTTCCCGCCACAGCCCAGCGCAGCACAGCTGACCAATCATGACTGAAACCTAAATCTGTGAGTCAATGTCAGCCTCTCCATCATCATGCAGGATGGCTCGGGTGTCTGTCGCAGGAAGGAAAAGCTGACTGACAGGCTGACATGGTCTCCCCACCACTGGGCCTCCCTGCCCTCTGGTGGCTTCTCCATGTGACTCCCTTGTTCCTGAGTCTGTGTTGGGTGCATGCTGACACTGCTGGAAAAAATAGGTAGGCTGAGTTATTCCTAAAACGCAGAACCGAAAGCTTTTATGCCACAAATTCCTGAGTTTTTCTCAGACAAGAAGCCCAATTTTAGAGACATCTGTGGCACTCATCAACTAAGTAGACATCCTAAAGTTT
Source organism: Heterocephalus glaber (assembly GCF_000247695.1). Next base: position 963,446 of record NW_004624738.1, on the reverse strand, counting down.
GTAAATACCAGCTTGACTGTATGTTTTGTACATGGTGAACCAAATTATTGTATATTGTATCTCTCATTTATTGTATACTGTAAACATAGGAGAATTAGCTACATTAACCAGAGGTCTGTCAGGACCAGAGCAGTGAGATAATCCTAAGGACACAGCGGGGCTCCGGCGGAGTCTGGGGTTAAGATCGCCAGTGGCAGCAGTTGAGTGGGGGGTGAGTCACAAGTGGACCTGAAATACAGAACAGATTCCACTAGGAAAGGAAGAAGACGAGTCCAATAAAGTCATCAAAACCCTAAAAAGAGAATCCAAGAGCCACTTGGTCTCGCTTGGGGATTGCTGAAAGCACTAAAGGATTACGGGCAACTTTATAGAAAATGCCACCCCAAAGAAAAGCAAGAAAATTAGTCATGGCAAGTTCCTATAGTTCACACATTTCTAGAAGGAAAGAGAAAAACAGACAATGCCTACTACTTTTTCTATTTTAAAATTTATAATGCTATTGGGGCCTAAATTTGTTCAGGCAGATACTGATTACTGGATTCCACAGACTAGAAAGCCAACTGATTCTTTTACAGCCACCCCGCTATGGAAGGGGTTCTCGTGAACTACAGTCAAGCTTTCCTAATGGCAGTGAGGCTGAAAGAGCACAAAATAAGAAGTTTTCGATCAAGCAGCACACACCTGTAATCCTGGCACTTGGGAGGCTGAGACAGGAGGATCACAAGTTCAAATTCCATTGGGGAACTTAGCAAGACCCTGTCTCAAAAAATAATTTAAAAGGCTGGGGATGTAGCTCAGTTCAAAGAAATTGGGTTCAATCACCAGCACCACCCCATGCACATACATACAAACGCATCTTAAAAATCTGTCCTGAGTCTGTTAGTCAGATTAACCCTTCATCTTTCTGATTTCCTTGTCTATAAAACAGTTAATACCAACTATTTCACAAGACAGTGGTAAGAATTAAATCAGATACATGTGTGTGTAAGCTATCAAGAACAAGTTATATAGATGTGTGCTTATCTCTCCTTTGCCATCATTTGTCAGAAGTCTTTAGTGAACATAACTGAACTGTTTCAATTTATCATGAAAATATTCAGAGATTAAATAACGCCAAGAATTCCCATACATGTCATCAATTTCTTTTCTTCCGCTCAAAAATACAGTGGTACTTCAGTTCACAAATTTAATTGTTCCACAATTCTGCGGAAGATGCCACAGTTTTGTTCATCACCCGAAGCAGAGTTCATGAACAGAAGAAAAATTTTGCTGAATGTTTCTGTTTGCAAAGTGAATTGTTTCTGAACAGAAGCATTCGTGAGCTGAGGTATTACTGTAACTACATCACAAATAAAAGCATACAGACCACCCATTATGTGCAGCCCAAGATGCACTGCACCTGAAACCCAGTCACCTGACTCAGCATCACCGTGCTTTTGTATGCTTACAGCAGCCAGGACACAACCACAGCAGAACACTGGAGGCAAGGCAGCATTTTATCTGAACGAGAAGGTTGACCCCAAAGTCTCTGAATGTTTCTCAGACTGGTGAGAATCAGCCTTTAAAAATATTCCCAGGCTTCAGCTCGTAATCCCTGGGAATGCTCAACAGCCAGATCTATGACGTGGCCATCTACACAGCAGGGCATCTGTCACATTTCAAATGGCTGAAAGAAGCAATCCCAGTGACATAAATCTAGGCATAACAGACTTTCTATTTCATAATTTCCCAGCCACTCCATTACCACCATCACTGTTAATCGCGGCCATCATTCCAGATGTGCTTCCTTTGGAGGGAAGCTCACATAGTCCCAGCTCTCGGGGAGCAAAACACAAATGTGGCTGGCTGTTGTGTACCTGCCAATGTGTACAGCAAAAGGCTTTGCTGTTAGCCTGAGGCTTTAAGGATCAGCTTGTGCAAATCCTCAAGTCTCTTCTCATAGCTTAGGAATCTCAACACTCAATGCAAAAATACTCAAAAATGTTTCTAAGACACTAAAGAAATAACTGGAAACGCACACAAAGGGAAAGGACAGGAGGGACATCTTCGTGTTCCCCGGCCTGGACCTGGGCTCAACAACACCTCTGTGATCTACGTATTCCTCGTGTGGAAAACAGAGATATTGATGAGTCTTGGGCTGCGATTTAGTAGCTGCCCCCGCCATGTTTTAGGCTGCTGATTTCCCAAGTGAAGCCAGGAGGGGTCCACTTGTGCCCCCATCACATTCACATGCACAGGGACAATGCTAAGTCCTCAAACCAGAGTCTTGCCTTCACCCCCGCTCCCACTTCACGTCTCTCTCCCTGGGTCATTTCCTTTCAGTGCCCAGGCAGAAGACGTGGATCTAATCAGACTGGGCTCAATTGCTTTTCCTTGACTTAAGGAGATAGTTCACTGTTAGTTACACCACAAAGGAAGACATTCCTCTGGTCAGGTCTTAAGAATCACCTTTAGAATCTCTCTAACTTATTGTCCATTGTGAAGCAAAATAGACTTGGACTATAACCCTAAGCATAGGCAGCATAACTTAATTTTTTCCCAAAGGGATATGCTCCTAATAATTGGTAAGAACACTTTTCTTCTCCTCCACCAACTCCTATCTCATGAGATAGTAACAAATTTTATAAAGCCCTCTAAGAAGAACAAAAAACATGTCAGTTATTACTCCCGTTCTAAACAAAAAATGCACTGAATTAGCCAAATCCTTAGCCCTTTGCGATACATCTGTATATATAATCAGATCTATCCTAGCTGTAAATTCTCAGAGCCTGGCAGAAAGTAAACACTCCAGCGATGATAAATAGTGGGAAGATTTTGGGTACAGGAGGGCTTTCCCAAGTGCATTATGACAGAAACAAACCCCAGGAGACAGGTGCTGTAGTAACCCAGAGTATATGCTTAGGGTACTCAGCCATGGTAGGGTGCTGGAATCAAAACCATGAACTGCTCACCTTAAACTGAGGAAAGATATACTTTAAATGTACCCAGAGCCACATCCATTAGGGTTACAGTTTATGTCTAGGTGTGCCCCAAAGCCTCATGTGCTTTTGGGGGTGACAAGATCATGGGTGTGTGATACTGGGTTAGTCCACCCAGTGATGAGTTTATAGTTGACTTATAGTTGACGTTGGGAGGTGAATCCTGGTGGGAAGAGAGGATCACCATGGGCCTGGCTTGGAAGGATATATATCTCTTTCCTCCCTTGATCTCTAGCTGCTTCCTGCCTACCCTGCCATGGACTGCTTCCCCTGCCACCCTGCCTTGCAGACAGCAGACTATGGACTGAAACCTCTACAAACAATGAGCTAAAATAAACTTGTGGGTATCCAGTATTTTGTCCTGGCAACAAGAAAGTAATGAAGGCAATCAGGTAAAATGTGTCTACAGGCTGACAGGAAGCCTTCTTTTGGGTCACAGAGACTGTGTCCTGACAGGCCACCTGGCTCTCGGCCCCCGCCCCTCACAGTGCCTTGTTCGGCTCAGCTGCCCACTCTGATTAGTCTTTCCAGAAAAGGAACTGGGGAAGGGAAGAGGCAGGAAGAATAAAGGAGGGGTGGGCAGAAGAGGAAGGATTTTTCTTCCAGATTAACGGGGATCGAGGCCAGCTGCCTGCAGCCCACCCTGGCCAGGTTCCTGAAATGTGTCACCTGGCCTTGGCAGGCCACCCTCAGTGCTGCCCTTGTCTCCAGCCAGAGGTTGACTGGAAGGGGCTGCTGGCAGTCAGGTCCAGGCCCTGCGCCCAGCCCTGCTCGACCCCTGTCCCTGATCCACTCCCAGGAGCACACACCCTTCTCCCTCCCTGCAAGCCAACAAGGAAGCTCACCTTGGCCATGGACAGAGTCTATCCGGGAGGGCAGCGGAAGCCCTCTGATATGTGCAGCACTACTCCTTCTGTACAGGAAGTATCTGCCAGGGAGCAGCATAAAGGCAACAGTGCTTGTCTGGCCTGCAAAGCCACTGTCAGCCTGACTCCTCAGTGCCACACATCAATGCTCCCTGCACTGTACTGCTCTCCCACAACCCAGACTGCTGGTCACTCAAGCTGGGCCGGCTGCAGGGCAATATCTGCATCCTGCCCCGAGCCCCTTCCCTTGCTCCCACTGCACTGCCCCCTGGATCACCCCTCCAACCGGGAAGTTGCGAAAGGAGCAGCACCACATCTTACTGGCTCTGGGGCTCACACCGGTCTCAGGGTCTGGCTCTGCCGACACTGCAAACAGCTCCTCTAATGGGTGTCCGTGAGCAGAGTGCAGCTTGGGATGAATTCAGATGGCAAGAACAAGGCGGTAGCTACAGCTGAATTTAGACCCAAGAATGCTTCTTCCTTCCTCTTTCTGTCCTTATTTCCTCTTTTTTTCTTTGTTTCTTTCTTTATGATTTTATGTAAGACACGTCTAAATGGATAGGGTAAATCTCTCTAATGGAATGAGGGGTTTACTAAATGAAAAAAGAAAAAATAGATGACAACATGGATAAAGATTATGGATGAGGAAGAGGAAATTGAAGGACCCAGACTGATTCATTTTTATTGATGAAAACTAAGGGATACAAAGGAGAGTCTTCAGATGGGGCTGTAAATGATACGAATTGAGGATCATCGCTGTTAGTGTTGCTCAACAGTTCTGGACAGGCTGGCCAGGGACAGAGCCTAAGCGGAAGGATCGGGAAGCCGCAGAGCGGTGTGCGAAGGAGCAGGCCCGGTTTCGGGGAGATGGGGGTGCTCAGGTCCTCGACAGGGAAGGGACTCATGGCGCTGAAGAATGTGCAGGTGGGGGCCGGGAAGGGAGACTACTGCGTGCAGGAGGTGCAGGAAGCGTCGGCCGAGCCGCCGGCTGTCTAACACAGACCATGAAGCCACAAATGTGGTGCAGACCCGGAGAGCCCCCAAAGCCTCAGTGACTGGAAGGCGACTGGAGCACGGGGTGCTGCTCACAGGCGGGCTAGCCCACCGGCCAGCCCGGAGCTGCACGCGCTGTGCGTAAGTGGGGGGCGCCTCTCTGCTGCCACAGTGCCCACATCCCATTCTTCCCGCTGCAGGCTGCAGGCGCCAGCCACGTTGACTCTGCCTGGGAAGCTGCCCCCACCGGCCACCGCCTTTGGACTTCTGCCCCTCGGCTCCCGCTGTGAGGACCACACTCTCATGCCAGGCAGGTCAGCACATGTGCTCTTGTCTACTCAAGAGCCCAGTCGGAAGCCTGGACCCCGGGCACCCACTCTGCACAGAGGGAGAGGCATGGGAACAGTGCTGTTTCAGGAAGAAAGAGACGCAGTTGGCAGCGGTAGCAGTGAGGGGATGGGCCAGAGGAGTGGAGGTCTCCGTGGGCGTGGAGGCCACACCAGCGACCGCTTGGTAACAGCCCCAGACCCTTCACTTGGAGGTGGGAATAAACACCACTTGCTTTGGGAGCCAACGGTTTGGCTGGAATATGGTGAACTATGTTTAAACTGTCCCATGTTTTCAGCTAAACTGACAACCTTGAAATAAAGCAGAGAGCTGGGGAAATTTCTTCAAAGCGCCCAGACGTTTCAGGGCCGGGGCTCCCTTGCACATCCTCCCACCCTGCTGCTGCGTGGGCCCTTGGCCACCCGGGCTCACTCTGCACCACAGCCACACCTGGCTTTTACAGACAGAGGAGGGATCTGCGCTCAGTCCCAGAGCAGGAGTGTGGTGGGGCATGGCCGCCCTGCACACCCTCCTGAACACCAGGCGCCCTTTCCCATCAGGGTGACACCACTGGAGGGAACAAAAAGATTCCGTTCTGCAGAAATGGCTCTTTCTCCCAAGCACTGTGATTTAACAGTGGTAATGCTTTGCATTATTACTGGACATGAACTGCTCGAACAGCCAGCTCCTTCGCCCACCTTCCCCGTAAACTCGCTTCTCTCGCTGCCTTCCAGATTCCAGGCTAGTAGGTAATAAAGTGCTGCGGGGAGGCGGGAGTATGCTTGTACCCTGACAAGGTTCTGTGGAAGGTGTTTGACATACTTACAGCAGCTGGGTGGCCCCAATTTCCTGGGATGGTGTGACATCCAGTACTCACATGTTACATCCAGAATTGCAAACCCATTTGAAATCAAGCCCAATGATAATAGAAAAGAGGTAATAATAAAGATAGGAGACATGAATAAAACACAAGCAAAAGGAGAATAGAGAAAATTTACAAAGACACAGACAGTTCTTTCAAGGGCTAGGGATGTAGCTCAGTGGCACAAGCTCAAGGCCCTGAGTTTGATTCTCAGTACCCCCAAAAGAGAGATTAACAGAATAGATGACCTCTTGGCAAGAATGATCAAAAGAGAGAGAGGGGAGACAAACTGCCAATGTAGGAATAAGAAATGCACACAGCATGATAGTGTGTGCAGGACTACATTAGAAGATAATAAAAAGATACTAAAAATAGTTACATAGAAATAAAGTTGAAAGTTTAGAAGAAATGGGCAAATTCCAGACAATCTCAATGGTATGTGTCTATTGAATATATAAATTAAAAGTTTCCTTTAAAATCAGAGAAGAAAACTCCAAGAGAAAATGGCTTTACTACTGAATTTTTCCAAACATTTTGGGAAAAAATAAATAATAACAATTTTCTACACATTCTTTGAGTAGGACGAGAGGGGACATTTCTCCACTCATTTCATGAGGCCAGCATGACTTTGGTACCAAAGGCCAAAGCCACTGACTGCAAAGCCTCACAGAAAACTAAGAAGAGAAGAGAACTTTCTTAAACTCATCAAAAATATCTTCAAACAGTGATAGCCAACATGACATTGAGTGGGAAATCCCGAAAGCTTTCTTCTGAGATTGCAACCAAAGTCCTGCTACGTGATTTCTATTTAAGCGTGTGTTGGTACTTCAGCCATACTGCAGTTGTGCTCATACACGGCTATGACACAGTAAAGTCACTATTAGGCGTTCACCCAATGGAAAGTTATGTGACACTCACCCAGTCCCGCATTCAGGAGGGTCCATGGCAGCACAATATCGAAAAGGTGGACCTGAAATGCACGCCAGCAGCAGACAGAGTAAGAGGCAGCTGGAGTCACATAACAAGGAACAGCATTTAACGGGAAAATGAAGACTAGTGTTAGATGCAGCATCATAGGCGAATCTTGTAATAGTTGAGGGGACAAAGTCAGAACGCAACACTTTGTTTCACTTATGAAAGGTTTAAGGACAGGTGAGGCACCTCAGCGCTGCAGCGGGCAGGGCTCCTGCTGCCCCTCTCTGCAGACCCCAGGTGGCTCTCACCGTGCAAGGCTCACCGCAGGCTCCCCCTGATCTGTGTACTTTTATGCTTCAATCAAAATCTTTAGTGAAATAAAAATATGTAAAGAAATACAAAATAAATGCTACTCTGGAGCCTAAAAACCCTTGTGTGTGCCCTCCAGACCCTGCCCTCAGAAGTACCCAGGTGTGAACCAGATGCTGCCTCCTCTCCAGGAGAAAGGGACCCATTAGAGGAATTAGCTATAATCCAGGTTGGGATGCACAATCTTAAACAGAAAGCACAGGCCTCACCAGAGTAGGGGAAAGTGAATCCCCTGGCAGGACTGCTCTGCATTTCCAGTGAGTTCTCATCCCAGCTGAACTTGAACTGAAACCCACCTCTGACCCTTGGGTGCTCCAGGGCATCCTGACCGCGGCTCCAGACAAGGCCAGGAGCTGAGCCTGGTCCGGCCCGAAAACGCTCAGGCTGCTCCCTCCTGCGAAGGACTGAGACCCAGGAACATAGCCACCCACACTGCAGGGTCCGGGAATCCGGAAGACCAGGGTCATCTGTCAGAGCTCAGTCCAGGCAGACCCAAGGCGAGGCTCGGGGAGCAGAGGCCAGTCACAGGCCCACGCCGGCACTGGCCCGGCTCCACTTGGACACATTTCCTGTTTGCAATGAACCAAAGTCGTGATAAAATTGAAGACCAGTAACACAATGCATTCAGCTTGTACCTGCGGTTAAAAGAAACAGCCATCTGATGTTTTATGTCTCAATTTTCTGTGTACTAATAAAAGTGCCGAAGTGCAGTGAGACTCTGTAGCACTACATGTGGGCGTGACACAGATTTACAGTCTTTGAGGAAAGCACCAAACTCCCCGGCACAGAAAAATCCAGAAATCAGCATCCTTGAAATCACAAAAAGAAAAGAAATTTTCCAACTTTATTAGCCAACAAATTAGAAACTGAGATTTTTATTTCTTGTTTCTTTCCTTCTGTTTTAGTTTCTGGTCTTTCTACTTTGTGTTGTTCTAGTCCGGGTCTCACTGCATAGCCCAGGCCGGCCTCGAACTCTCGGCCACCCTCCTGCCTCAGGCTCCTGAGTGCTGGGATCACTGTGCTGTCACACCTGACTAGCAGCTGAACTATATTTTAACTCATTTTTTTAGCTGCTTCATTCAGGACCTTGGAAACACATTTGCGAAACCTGGGCCGCTCCTGTCCTGCTCACGCACCCTTCCCAGCGCCCCGGGGAGCGGACTGCTGTGTGACTGGCTCTGCACCTGCTGCTCCTTGCAGTCGGGTTTCCTCAAGTGAGCCTTTCCTGGACAAAGCAGCAGGGTGGCCATGGCTTCAGACAGAGTGCAGGGGGCAGCCAGGTCTCGTCTCGCTTCGGAGCCCTCAGCAGGGCTTCCCAACCTGATCATTCCCGGCCACATCTTTGGCCTCCAGAAGCCACAGCACTCACCGAGTTGGGACAGCCAGAGAGACCATGGAGACAGACACCCTGCTCTGAAGGCAGATGAAACGTGGCTTTCCCTCGTGGGGCGCCCAAGAGACACGGAAGGAGGGAGCAGAAACAAAATGGACAGCAAGCGCTCACTGTGCTTAGAAGCAAGCATTTCAGCAGCACCGCACCAGGCACTTTCATCCTTTGGCTCACAGCGTCCACCTGACAGCCCGAGAGGAAGTGGATCAGCGCTGTCGCTGCTGAGACAACACAATCTCGACAGTTTAAGCAGGAACAAAACTCAACCCCTCCCTCCCTCCCTTCCTGCCTCCCTTCCTTCCACTGTTGCCTTCCCCACTGTCTTCCTTTCTTCCTCTATTCATAAAACGTTTATTGAGCTCATATACGAACCCATATACGTACCCATTGTTCTGCAGAGGATTGGGAACAGTGAGATGAAGCAATTCTGTTATCGCACTGCATGAATCCTCACCAACTCAGTAGGGGAACAAATACAAATTCTCTCAAGGGGTGTATGAGGAACCCCAGTGGGCCCTGGAGGAAGCTGGAATGAGTGCAAGGCCCTGATTAGGGCCTCAGATCAAAGCACTGTAGACTGCAGCGGGCAGCTCTGAGAGCAAGCCACACCTGTGAACTACCGGAGTGGGGAGGAAGGGACCAGGCCGACCTGGAAGCAGGCAGGCACCCACTCCTTCCCCGAACACCATGAGTCGCTCGCCCATGGGTGGCCTGAGCGCGCCACCAGCCGGCACCAGACGCCCGGTCAGGGCTGGGGAGTGCAGTGAGCCCTGAACCTCCACAAAGCTCCAGGGTTACCGTGAGGCTTGGGGACAGTGAGCAAGGAGAGACACGGGCAGAGGGACAGAGAGCGGCACCAGGGACAGCGGCATTGGGGATGAGCCAGCAGAGGCTTGGAGAGGGGAAATAAAGGGTTGGGGTGAGACAGCCCCAGCAGAAGGCAGAAGTGGTGGAGAGCTGTGTGCTGGGGCACTTACACTGCAACCCACCCACCGACCTCAAGTCAGCTGAGGTGATTAATCTTGGGACAGAGACAAACGTCTACAGCCAGCCAAGCCTAGAGCGTAGCTTGCAACAGGATGCAAGCTGGAAGAGCCACCACCTCCCTGCTCACAGACAGGCAGTTAAGCAGATCGTTGCGGGGGGGGGGGGGGTGTTCAGAGACCTGCAACTGAACTCAGACTGCAGCATACATGGGGCCATGAGGACACTTCTGTGCTTTGTGATTCTGCAACCACATGAGGACTGAGGGGTGTTGTTTCTGTTTTCTTTTTTCCTCTTTTCTTTTTCCTTTCTCATCCTCTCTTTCTTATTCCTTTATCTTCCCTCTCTTTCCTTCTTCCTTTCATCCAACACAGGGACAGAAACTTAAAAGGGGTTAGAGAAAAGAAACAAATTACTTATAAAGGTAAGCCCATTAGATTTATACCAGGCCTCTCAACACAAAGCATAAAGGCCAGGAGAGCTTGCTGTGAAGTGATTCAAGCCCTAAAAGAGGTTCAGGGCTCACTGCATTCCACAGTCCAGACTAATATCTCCTGAAAACTGTCTTTTAAAGTTGATAAAGAAATAAGACCTTTCCAAGACAAATAATACCTTAAGAAATTCATGACCATGAAACCCCCATTTCCAAAAAATCTCAAGGATGTCCTAGACTGAGATAATGAAAGCAACAAAGCCAAAAAGTCTAAAGGAATGAATACATCAAGCAGGGTGAGCAGTTAAGCAAATGGGAAAAATAATGAAAACAGCCACATAAAAATACTGCAATGACAAGAATAATCCAATACCTTTCATTAGCAACCATCAGTGTAAATGGTCTCAGTTTCCCAACTGAAAGACACAAACTGGTAGACTGGATCAAAAAATAAAACTCAATAAGATACTGCATAAAAGAGATACAGTTAAGCCAAAAAAATTCATTGACTAAAACACAAAGGATGCTAAACAATATCTCATAGAATGGAGCCTTTATCCTATTTTAAGACAAAGTGGACTTCAAGCCAGAACTGATCAGAAGAGCCAAAGAAGGTCACTACATATTAGTTAAGGGAACAATTCAACATGAATAGACAATATTTATAAATATGTATGCATCAGATACTGGCACATCCTACTTCATAAATCAAATATTGCTGAATATTAAAAATCACATAAATATCAACATAATTAAAGTGAGGGTCCTTAATAGCCCATTATCACAAATAGACAGATCAACTAGACAAAAAAGCAACAAAGAAATATCAGGGATGAACCACACCTTCAAACAAAAGGATTTAATATATATCTGCAGAGTGTACCATTCAACAACAGCAGAATACACATCTCAGCAGCTCAGAGAACATTCTCCAAAGTAAAGTACATACCAGCCCATACAATATGCTTAAATAAGTACAAAGCATAAAAACAATCCCATGTATATTATCAGATCATGGTTCAATGAAGTTAAAAATCAAGGCCAATAGGACACACATGTGTAAATACCGAATAGTTTCTCCAGTATGAGAAACTGAAAGTGTAAATAAGGGTTAAAATGATTAAAATGAATAATTGATAATTTGAAATAGGAAAAAAGGTCCAAAGATGTAGAGGTGAAGGGAGGGGAAGGGGAAAGGAAAGAAGGGAAAGGAAAAATTATGAGAAAAGGAAAAAAAATGGAAATGATGTCCATGTAAATAGGGAAGGGTGCATAGGTAATGGGGAAAAAATAAGAACCAAGATACACCATGTACAGGTACAAGCACCCAATGATAAATGTAAATGAACTGTATACCTAAAATGTACCAATAAAAGAACCTAAGGAAAAAAAAATCAAGGGCAAAGGAATCCACAGAAATTATGCAAACACAGGCAGATTGAACAACACACTCTCAAATAATCAGCAGGTCACAGAAGCACTCAAGGAATAAATAGCTCCTAGAATCAAACAATAATGCAATGCAACATACCAGAACTCTTGAGACACCATCACAGCAATCCTAAGAGGGACACTCACAGCTGTGAATCCCCACATTAGAAAAACAGAGCAATGGTCGGGGATTTAGCTCAGTGGCACCATGCCTGCCTTGAAAGTGCAAGGTCCTGAGTTCAATCCCCGGTACAAGAAGAAGAAAAAAAACAAAAACATAAACAGAACAAGCCCAAATAAATAATCTAATAATAAACATCAAAGTCCCAGAAAAATGAGAACAATCTAGGTCCGAGCCTAGCACAAGAAAAATATCATAAAGATTTGAGAAAAAATTAATGAAATTGGGACTTAAAAAAATACAAAGAATGAATGAATAAAAGAGTTGGTGTTTTGAAAGAATAAACAAAATAAACAAACACTTAGCCAAACATGCCAAAAGAAGAAAAGAAAAGACCCACATCAATGCAACTGGAAAATGAAAAAGGGGAAATCACAATGGACACTGTCAAAGTCCAGAAGATTATTAGTAACTACTTCAAAAATCTGTACTCTGATAAATTGAAGAATTAAGAAGAAATGGATAGATTTCAAGGCACACATGTATTACCAAAATTGAACTGAGAAGATATAAAAGCCATGAACAGTACATTAACAGGCAAAGAAATTGAGGCAGTAATAAAAAAAAACAACCAAAAAAAAGTCCAGGAACTGGTAGGTACGCCTCTGAATTATTCAAGAAGTTCAGAGACCTAATATCAACGCTTCTCAAAATCTTTAATGAAATTGAAAGGAAAGGAGTACTGCCAAACTCATTCTGGAAGCTAACATCCTGATTCCAAAACCAGATAAGGATTTTACTAAAAAAGAAAACCACAGGCCAATCTCTTTAATGAACACAGATGAAAAAATCTTCAACCAGACACTGGCAAACAGAATGCAATAAATCATTGCAAAGATCACTCATCATTGTGATGGAGAAGACTTTATCTCAGGGGTATGAGAATGGTTCAACCTATGCAAATTAACAAATGTAAACACATAAACAGAAACAAGGACAAAAAAATCACAATCATCACAATAGACATAGAAAAGCCTTTGACAAAATTCAACACCTATTCATGATAAAAAAAAAAAACCTGAAGAAAATAAGTATGGAACCTTATCTCAATCTAATAAAAGCCATTTATGACAAAACTACTGCCAACAACATATAAAATGGGAAAAACTGAAGCTTTCTGTTCAATATAGTACTCAGAACTTTAGCCATAGCAATCATGCAAGAGAAAGACATGAAAGGCATAAAGATAGGAAATGAAGAAATCTAACAATCCTTATCCGTGGAGGACAGGATCCTCTACACAGAAGATCCAAAAAGCTCCACCAAAAGGCTCCCAGAATTAAGAACCAGATTCAGCAGTGTAGCCAGATATAAAATCAACACAAAAATAAATAGCATTCCTATACACCAATAATGACCTCACTGAGGAAGAAATTGGAAAATAATAACATTCACAACAAAAACTACAGTACTCTGAAAAAGCTCAAACAAGACACCAGAAAGCTGCTTGTGAATAGCCAGAACCAGTACAGTCCAAATGGCCATGCTTTCAAACTTGTTATTAAATGCAATACCAACCAAACACCAACAGCATTTTTCTTAGAACTAGAGAAAGCACTCCTAAAATTCATACGGATCCTGAAGAGACCCAGAATGGCAAAAAGAATCCTAGCCAACATGAGCAAAGCAGGAGATTTTACAGTTCCATATTTCAAGTTATATTGCAAAGTGACAGTGATAAAAAGAGTATGGTACCAGCACAAAAACAAACATTAGATGAGTGGAATTGGACAGAGGCTGCAGAAATAACCGCAGGCACATCCAGCCATCTGATCTTTGACAAAGGGGTCAAAAGCATGCTCGGGGGGAAAGAGCCTCTTTACCAATGATGCTGGGAAAACTGGTTGTGCCCATGCAGAAGAATAAATCTATATCCATAGCTCCAGCCATCTACAAAATATAAACATCAAAATGGATCGAAGACTTAGATATTACAACAGAAACACAATCATCTGGAAGGTAAAATAGAAAAAACTGTTGAAGACATAAATGTAAGTAAGGACATTTTTGAACAGAACCTCAAGTGTGCAACAAATAACATCAAGAATCAACAGTGGAATCATATCAAATTAAAAGGTTACTGTACAGCAAAGGAAAGAACTAACAGAGCTACAGAATGGGGAAAATGTTCCCAATGCTTTCTCAGATGCAGGAAAAATATCTAGAATATATAAATAACTCAAAAGAGTTAGACCTCCCCACCAATAAAAGATCCAATCAAAAACTGGGCAAGTAAAACAAGTAGACACTTCTCAGTGAAGAAGTAAAATGGCCAATAAGTACATGAAGAAATGTTCAACATCTTTGGCCATGAGAGAAATCCAGATTAAAACAATGCCAAGATTCCCTCGTATTCCAGACAGGATGGCCAGCACCAAGAGATAAAATAATAACAAATGCTGGCAAGGCTGTGGGGGGAAAAAGGAACCCCTCTACATTGTTCATTAGAATATAAACTAATACAACCACTATGGAAATCAGTATGGAGAATTCTCAAAAAACTAAAACTAGAAATTCCATTTGACCCAGTTATTCTCCTTCTGGGTATCTTCCCAAAAAGTTAAACAGATCATATTACAATGATACATGCGTCATAACCACTGAATCTTGGAAGCAGCCTATATGTCCATCAACAGATGAATGGATAAAGAAAATGCAGTATTTACACACAATGGAGTACTACTCTGCTATGAAGAAGGGGAAACTTCCATCATTTGGGGGATGATGGGTGCACTTAGAGACCATAATTTTAAGCAAAATAAATCAGATACACAGGCTTAAATGTAGTATGATTTCTCTTATATGAGAAACACAGATTGTAAGTAATTGAGGATAATATCAAAGTCAATAATAGGAAACAGGGAGATAGGTCCTTTGTAAATGGGAAGGAGATTTGAAGATGGAGGGAGAGGGAAGGGAATGGCAGGGAAGGGAAAGCTAAAAGAATTAAGACGTGTTGGACATTTATAGCTAAATGGATGCACATTGAGGCCACATTCTTAAGTGAAATAAATAGGACACCATGTGTAAATACCGAATAGTTTCTCTGGTGTGAGAAACTGAAAGTGTAAATAAGGTTCGAATGGTATAATTGATAAGGTGATATAGGAAGAAAAGGTCTAAAGGAGTGGGGGAGTGGGAGGGGCAGGGCAAAGGAAAGAAGGGAAAAGAAAAATATGAGAAAAGGAAAAAATGGAAACGAAGTCTTTGTAAATAGGGAAGGGAGGAGGGGGTGAAGGGAGGGCAGGGGAAGGGGAAAAAATAAGAACCAAGAGACTCATGTGAAGGTATGAGCACCCAACGATGAATGTAACTGTACTGTGCACCTAAAGTAGACCAATAAACATAATGAAAAAGAAAAGATGTGTTATGTACATGTACCCACTTCCCACAAGGAACAGAATCATTTTGTACAACAAATACACACTAATAAACATTAGAAATTAAATCAAAAGCCAGAGCATGAAGCCAAGCTCCATGAGTAGAGCCTCCCACATCCCCTCCTAAGATACAGTCACATCTCTCCCACAGGTAGCTGAGAACACGGAGGAACCCGATGCTTGAAACCACCCAGCGCACTAGGAATTCAGCAGATGGAAACCGCTACGCACAAGCCTCTCCCTCTCCCCTCTGCCAGGGGTCATGTCGGTGTCCCTGGTGATGAGCCAAATAAGAAGACTGAAAATGGCTTTCAAGAGGCCAGGTAGGACCCGAGGCCAGGCTCAGACCAGCCGTGCGATCACCCCAGACAGAGGGACCCTGCACAGCCTGGCCGGCCCAGACAGTGCCCCAGCCCCGACAGGGAGCATGCTAGGGAGCTAGCCTCACTCTAGGCAGCTGAGGGCACCCAATCTCCCCTCCCCACCACCCAGACAGCCAGCCTGGCTCTCTCCCTCCGTCTGACAGCCTTCTTTGCCAGCATGTTCCCCCACTCTGCCCTCTGCTGCAGACAGCTCCAGCTGTGCCGGTCATTTCCAGTTAAGCTTGGTTTCTGGACTAAGCAGCCACCGAGGAGGTGACTGGATTGTGAGCACAGCAAGCTCATCAGAGAACTCAGCTACCGACCCTTAGAAGATGGGGCGGGATTGCAGGAAGTGGTCACAGGGCGGGGCCATGGGGATTTATCTGGTCCCTGGCCCTCCTTGTCCAACTCCTCCTCTGCTGTCCTTTTCCTGGACACCGGAAGGTGGGCAGTGTCCCTCTGCCTGCCCTCCGCCATGACGCCACTACCTTGGAACCAGCTGACTGTGGACTGAATGTCTGTGAGCACGAGCCACAATAAACCTCTCCTCTAAAGTGTGTGTGCCAGGCATTGGGTCACAGTGACTGTCTTGGTCAGGGTTCTGTAGAGGAACGGAATCGGTAGAAATATCTATACACATAAAAGGGGATTTATTAGGTGTGCCTACAGGAAGAAGCCGGACAGCCCGCAGTGACCATCTTCGGTCATCTCCACATTGGAGACCAGAGGATGCAGCAGCCACTCAGCCACGGAGCGAGGCATCAAGGTCAGAGCCTGGAAGCTCCCTGGAGAGCCACAAGTGCGAGCCTGAGTTGGAAGGCTGGAGAACCGGGATAGCGGGAGCCAGCGTCCAAGGCGGCGGCAGCAGAGGACCCTCTGCTCGGGAACACAGCACCCTCTTCCTGCCCTTCCACTGCAACCAGGGCAGCACCCCAGCTTAGCTGCTGGCCTACCTGGCAGTCACCCCCACGCCCAGAGCCATGCTTTCCTGATCTGCCAGGCATTCGTGATGCACTCGAGGTGAGGAACGATGGGAACAATGCAGTGAGCAAGGCTGAGGCAGCCCCCAGGCCCCTCTTCCTGGTGGGCCTGGCAGGGAGATGGCTCCTGTCCTAGGCACCAGCCCTGTGGTGCCGGGCCAGACTGAGGCCAGTCTGGGCCTGTGTTTGTCCCAGTGCAGCGTAAGATCTGTAGACAGAAGTTACTACCCGCCACCTGCCCCGTTAGTTAACCCAGCTCGTGACTGCACTACAATAATCTCAAAGTCCATCATTTCCAACTCTTCTCATCGCTTGTATGAAACTTCATCTGTGGAGGGCAAGTCTATAAGAGTCAACATCCAAATACATAATAGCCATGTTCTTACTTCAAACAAATGGACGTCAGTCCTTCCTTGAATCACTGTGCACACCCCAAGTGACCTGTTCACCAGCCTTCTGTTTCTTTAGCAGATTTATCTTGAAACTTATCACACAAATATTCCATCTTTAGTCAGTCTTTGTCTCATGTTACAGTGAAGAGGGGAAAGAGCAGCAAGCTCTTCAGAGACTGCACTCAGCCTCCCTGAAAAGCTGACCTGTGGGAGCGACTACCCCAGGAAATAACAGCATTTGCCTCATTTTTAAGGAAATCACTTGCAAGGAACCTCCCTGTGCCAACTGTGGCCTTTTTCAAAAACTCTCGGCAAAGTGTCAGGCACGATGCAGACAAAGCTGTCCACCAGGCTGTCTTGCAGCCAGGTCCTGAGAGCCGGGCCCTCAGCCACGGAGTGAGATGCCAGTTTCTGATCCTCACACAGGGAAGAGGCCGACTCTGTGGGCTGAGCAGCGCGTCTCCAGGAGGCCCAGAAAGCGACTCCAGCCAGTGCCACACCTGACAGACACGTCTTAGCAGTGCGCACGTCCTGTGAGGGAGAGGGCCACAGGGAAACCCACAACTGCACGTTACACTCCCACTGAAGACAAGACTTAAGCCCAAATTACCTTTAATTTGGGACCACTTAATGTCTTTCATCAACTCCCATTGTCTTAATTTGACAAATGGGAACCAGTCCCAGCACCCGGAAGGAACCTCCCTGCCTCCATCCCAGGCTCCTAGGGCAGTGAAGCTCAGCCGCTCCCAGCACCC
>NW_004624738.1:927912-942608 GCF_000247695.1 Heterocephalus glaber | reverse complement strand
TGGAATCACAAATTATGCAATCGACACGAATTGCACTTATTTGAGATTAGAATTCATCAGTGCTCTCCCTATGAATAATTAACACTATAGCTGACCTCCGGAGGAGGCTGGTGGCACGGAAGGCTCGTTTCTGAGCCCAGTTCGGATCGAAATGATCTCCAGTGAATCTTTCCAAATAACATTCAACACAAGAAGTCCACACTGTTTATAGCTGGAAACAGGAAGCAAGGTAAAAATAATTCCAAGGATATTTTGTGCCTGAAATTATAGCAAACAGAGGTATTGTGCTCTTATACATTTCCACGGAATGGAAACTCCCTGATTCTGGACCCCTTGGAGGAAGTGTCTGGGATCAGTTTCCCCCCCTGTGAGGCAGGCATGTGGGGATCTGTGACTCTTACATGCCACTTTAGATTTTAAGTATTTATAACACTTTCAGAGTTTTTAATTGAAATCGTAATTCCCTACAGAATCTCTAGGTAGAACTATATTTCAGTAGTTATTCTTGGTCAGCCTGATGTTTTGTTTTATGCATTTGAAAACATTATTTCGTGAACACATTCATTGCCTTCAGCAGAGCACCAGAGACCCATGTTGCAAAAAGAGGCCAAGAGTCCTGGGTGGAACAGCACCTTCACACACAAAATTAATCTCCACCAACAAAGAGCAGGTGTGGGAGACGGTGAATCCTGAGGAGGCAGTGCCGAGAGCTCGTTACCAAGTGCCCACCTCGGCCCTCATCTCCGGAGCAGGGCCCCCTTCGTGGGGACGTGGGAGGCTGGGAATCCCGCGTAGCCAGCACTCTCTGCTCACCCAACAACTCCGCTCAATTCCGCAAGTGAAGGGCCCTTGCAGAGAGGGAACACTGGCCCAAAGTCACAGGCGAGAACTGAAGCCCCTAACGCTAAATCCTCACCATGTCACGGTGCCATGTTAGTCATCAGCCTGGAAATGACATAAAGCGACACACTGTCAACAAAATCCACAGATGCAATTCATCATGGCAGGAAAATCAAACTCAATGTAAAGGTCTCATAGGGTGGGGTAGTGGTGAATTCTCTCCTGGGGGGGTCCCCAAATGACTCATTTCCTAGGCTAACAACAGAAATTCCAAAGCCACCCCCAGGACTGCATCGGAGGCATGAACTTCAGTGCTCTGGAGCCTGTGACCACCAGAACGAAGGGCAGCACAATAGCTGAGTCACATCTCTGCAGACGCAGAAGTGCTTTATTCTCAGCTTTTCTGTGATGGTTTCCAAAATAGTCTTGCTTAGAACTTGACACACATGAAAAAGTGAATTTTAAACTTCAGTTTCTTTCTGTACATAGACTGAGAGCTCCCTCACGAGAACCAAGGGGATTTTATTGCCCATAGGATGTTCCAACTGAGGGTAAAACTTAGTAGCCCCTTGATGGAAGAGCAAGTGTGTACCAAGCATTGAGCTGGGGAACATGAAAGCACAGGGCACAGGGTACAAAGTCTTAGGCCAGAAGGGAGACAAGCACATAAAAAATGATAACTGATATTCAGCACAGTCAGAAAGACTGTCCCAGAACTCTTATGCTGCATCCCAGGCTGCCTCCTCTCGGTGACTTTGACAAAGGTCTTTTACGGAGAGTTGATTCAGTCGCAAGAGGAAGCTATCATGGTGCTGGATTACACCAGACACTGATTGGCTAGATCTCCGATGCTGAAGAATAGCACAAACCACAAGTAGAGGACTGAGTCCATCGTGTGGAAAGCTGACGCCCGGTGTAGGCATACGCTCCGTGGCCAGTGGAGCTCAGCCCCGAGTGGATCTCATGTGGTGCAGCTGGTGCCGAACACAGCCAGTCCTGGCTCACGGTTCTGTGGAAAGGCAGGTGTTGTTTAAGGACCCCCAGTTCTGACTTATGACCCACCCTTTTTTTAGAGAGCCTCAGGGTCTTTGAACAGCATCACTTGTTTATACAGAACTGTAATTTTTCCTGACTGTACTGCACGGCACAGTGCTGTAGTTTACGTTCCGCTATACATTACAGTCCTGCAGGTAGGAGCCATGCCAAGTCATCCAGCTGGAGTTTGCTTTGCTCTGATACTGTAATGTACATACCATGTACAGTTTCTCACTCGGCGACTAATTTATTTACTGACCTGGCCTCGGAACCAGAACTCAGTCCTTAGATGAGAAGTGACTTGCTCAACTCAGTCATTCGAGTCAGTCTTTGACTTCTCACCACAGGAAAAACAATAGACTGGCCCAGGGATGTAGCTCAGTGTCACTGAGCCTGCCTGGTCACAAGCAAGGTCCTGCGTTTGGTTTCCAGTACCGGAAAAAAGAAACATAGAAAAAATGTAGGGTGGGGAATGAAGAAGGGATGAAGGGGAGGGAGGAGAGGGGAGTCCAAAAAGAGACGAGGGAGGACCGGGTGTTAGCAGAAGAACAGAAACCTGCCAGAGGCAGGGAGACAGCCGGGCTCCCAGGGCGGAGGGCTTCGGACTGGACAGCTGTGCCAGCCGTTGCCCGCCGTCTGAGGAAGGAAGGGCGGGTGAGGCGAGGGACGTCGCCCTCCTTCCTTGGGAGCACGAGAGGACTGTGAGCATGCAGGGGTGACAGGAGGAGGCAGGCCATCTTCCCTTGGCTCACAGAGCATATGAGTCCATCCATCCCCTCCACGCATGTGCCGAGCACGCCACTGAGGTGTGCCTTAGGTCCCAGGTGGAGTAGCAGACTGGGAATAAAGAGGAGAGTGAGTGGATGAGCAAAATTACTCGTCTTGCATGCTCTGTATTGCTTTGGGTCCATTACAAATTATAGAAATGGAATCAGTCTGTGAAGACCCAGAAAAGGACAGATGAATTAACTAATCTCTAGTCAGGTGGCTTCCATTTCCATTTCCCCATTTATGAAAGACATAAGAAAACTTTCCATTTCACCTCCTAAGGTCATTGGGAAGACAAAATGAGATCACTTAAATGAAGTGCTTTGCACTTGCTAAACACAGGCATGTGACAGTATGATAAAGGGAGCATCTTCAAGTTTAACTTGTGACCACTGCATGTGACTGAAGTTCGAGGTTAGTGTTCATCTTGCATTCTCTGAGGTGTCGGTTATATTAATAACATAAACAAGTGGAGGGAGAGGGGGCCTGCTGGCGTGTAAGCCTCTTAGTTGCTCTCAACCACAATTGGTATGCTAATTTCCGATCTTATTTGGCAACAAACCAAGCAAGGTCTTTAAGGACAGTACTTCTCATCTTATTCCAGGGAGCCTGCATATTTGAAGGAAACAAAACTGAATTTATTTGAAAGTGGACTACCACTCAGATGTCCTTCATTCTAGGCTGCCTGGTCACCCAGCCTCTCACCCCTGCCTTCCTGGTCACAGCAGGAAGTATCGGCAGCTGTGACTTTACTGGTGAAGAGAGGACCAGCAAGTCACGGACTCTGCAAGAAACTCTTCTGAGCATGGGATCTCAAGTGTGGGTTCTAGAATGTGAAATCTGGCTGAGCAAGAATTTCAATGGGAGGAGAAGACAGCAGAGGCTAGAAGGCAGGGTAGCCTCTGAAGGAGACAGAGGGAAGAGCAGCCTTCGGGAGCCATCCCCAGACATGCTTCCGCCCACCAAGGCCACTGCCTTGCTCCTGTGACCCTCACATCGAGCCCTGGGGCCAGGCTGGATCCTGAAATCACAGGCAAATGGGGCAACCTGAGGAGCTGCTGCCTGCCTGCCTCCCGAGCACTCCAGCTGGGGACTGTGTTTGGTGTTTGGTGCACTGGGAAGCACTTGACTCTGACGAGCTGGTGAGGTGGGTAGCATCAGCTCTACCTTGAGACTTGAAACATGAAGTAAACGTGGAATAACATAGTGTAAGCATGGAGTAGCATGGAATAACACTGAGTAAACATGGAGTAACATGGAGTAAACATGGCATAACATGGAGTAAACACGGAGTGGCATGGAGTAACATGGAGTTAACATGGAGCAACACTGAGTAAACATGGAGTAGCATGGCGTAAACATGAAGTAAACATGGAATAACATGGAGTAAATGTGGGATAACATGGAGTGAACATGAAGTGACATGGAGTAAACATGAAATAACATGGCATAACATGGAGTGAACATGGAGTAACACCAAGTAAACCTGGAGTGACATGGAGTAGTATGGAGTAACATGGTGTAACATGGAGTAACACCGAGTAAACATGGAGTGACATGGAGTAACATGGAGTGAACAAGGAGTAACACTGAGTAAATGTGGAGTGACATGGAGTAACGTGGCATAACATGAAGTGAACATGGAGTAACACTGAGTAAACGTGGAGTCACATGGAGTAGCATGGCATAACATGGAGTGAACATAGACATTAAAGCATTTCAAGATGCCAACCAAATAAGGACTTTTATATCTGCTTAAAATAAAATTTACCTTTTCATGCTCTTCACTCTTTCCTTTAGATCTGGAGTTTTATCTGGTCTAATTTTATCAGTCTGAGGATCTTTTTATCTTTTTTATTTGAACTCAACTTTTTTAGCTAGTATCTGGATATAAAGCCCGTGTTGTTTTGTTTTGAAGGACACTGTCAGTGGGTATAGAACTCTAGGTTGACAGCTTCAAAATTATTATTCCATTCATTTTGGTCTCTGCTATCTCTGATGAGCAGATAGCTATTATTCAACTCACTGTCCTTGGTGTTCTTGCTTTGGCTTCATTTAGGATTTTCTCTTTACCTTGATGTCACCATGTCTAGGTGCATCAGCTTCCATCATGTGACAGAACACCTGAGAGTGACAGCTCAGAAGAGAAAGAGCTCATTTTGGCTCAGGATCTCGGGGGCTTCAGTGCATGGCCAGCTGGCTCCATTCCTGTGGGCACCTGTGGGCGGATGGGGCATCACAGCAGGATGCGTGGTACAGGGAAGCTGGTTATCTCGAGGCAGCCACAAGGCAGAGAGAGGGAGAGAGAGCAGGGTGGGCAGGGACAATCTTTACCCTCCAAATGCGTGCCCTCCCTGACTGCTTTCTGGCTCATCAATAGATCGATCCTTTGATGGCATCTGCCCTCAGGATCAATCACAGATCCAGGCCCCACCTCTGAATAGTGCAGGTCAGGCCCTCAATACTATATGAGTCTTTAGGGGATGCTTCATTTTGAACCACAACTCTAGGTATATTTTCTTTGCATTCATCCTGTTTGTGGTTGGCATTTTGAGTCTGTGGCCCAATGCTCTTCACCAAGTTTGAAAAGGTCTTACTGCTGTGTTTTTCAGTATCACTTCTGCACGTTTCTCTCTCTTCTGCTCCTGGGACTGCCATGACATGTACGTTAGAACTTTCAGTGTTGTCCCACAGATTTCAGATGATTGAGTCCTTTGTTTTTTAAAATTCTCATCTTTTTTTAAAAACAACTTTATTATCAAACACACACACATACAAAAATTAAAACCATTCAAAGAAGAACAATGCAAGGGAAAAAAATTACAGTAATATTCAAATACAGTAGAACTCAACCAAAACAAAACTGAAAAGCACTTAACATTTTTCAATATAACTTTAAAAAGCATCTCAAGCACCAACAAGA
Organism: Heterocephalus glaber; assembly: GCF_000247695.1. Next base: position 937,042 of record NW_004624738.1, on the reverse strand, counting down.
CACCAGAGGATGTGATTTGTTTCAGAAAGATCCCCAAGACCAACACTGAACAAATAATGATCTGGAAAAAAAAACTTCAGTTAGTTAGCAGACTCCACATAAGCCAAACTTCTCCCTAATTTAAATTTCGATACAGTCACACGACACGTGATGGAAACACAATCCGAGAAATATGTTATTAGGCCATTTCATCCGTATGTATCATTAATTACACTTTCAGTTTCTCACACTAGAGAAACTATTTGGTATTTACACGTGTGTCCTATTTATTTCACTTAAAAGTATGGCCTCAATATGCATCCATTTAGCTATAAATGTCTCTAGTTTCTCATTCTTTATGGCTGAGTAGTGCTCCATTTTATTAAAAAAACCACATCTTCTTTATCCAGTTTCCAGTTGATGGGTACTTGGGCTGTTTCCAAGCTTTCACTATTACAAACTGTGCCGTTATGAACATGGGTGCACATATATCACTGTGGTATGATTCTTTTAATTCTTTGGGGAAGATACCCAGGAGGGAATAGCTGGGTTGAATGGGACCTCTAAGCCTAGTTCTTTGAGGTATCTCCATAATGATTTCCACAGTGGTTGCACCAGTCTACACTCCCACCAGCAATGGAGAAGGGTTCCTTTCTCCCCACACCCCCGCCAGCATTTGTTATTAGATGATTTCTTAATAGCAGCCATTCTTTCTGGGGTGAGGTGGAATCTCAGTGTTATTTTCATCTGCATCTCTTGAATAACCAGTGAGGTTGAAAATTTTTTCATATGTTTATTTGCTGCTTTTACTTCTTTGAGAAATGTCTTTTCATTTCAGATGCCCATTTTTTAATTGGGGTTTTGAATTTGGGGGGCTGATTTTTTAAAGTTCTTTATATATTCTAGATAGTAGTCCTTTGTCTGAGGTACAGTTGCTGAAAATTTTTTCCCACATTGTAGGTTGTCTCTTAGCTCTGTTGGTGGTTTCTCTTGCAGTGCAGAAGTTTTTAATAAGATGAGATCCTAGTTATTGATTCTTTGTGCAAGTTTCCATGCTACTGAGGTTTTGTTCATAAAGTCTTTTCCTATACCAATATCTTCAAGAGTTCTACATAACTTATTTTCCAGCAAATTTAGTGTTTCTGTCCTAATATTTAAATCTTTAATCCACTTCGATAAAATTCTCATCTTTGAGTCTCATTTTGGTTACTTTTTATTGATGTCTTCCAATTCATTGATTAGCTCCCCTGAAGCCCAAGCTGACATTTGGTTCTTTTCCTCTTCCCATCCCACCTGAGAAAATGAAGGAACCTTACTCCAGACTGAGACGTATCTTCTCAGTTACAACCACAGCTCCAAAGTCTGTATCAAGACAGAGAAGAGTCCCATGCTGACACCCAAGATGGTAATAGATTGTGTTCAGTAACACGTTCTGCCTTTGCAGGAACATTAATGCACTCAGGTAAATCAAAAGACTACTGCATCAATATTCCATACCATGTATCTTTAAAATCACTTTGGAAAGAGGTTCCGAGGCCAGCACATGGGCCACCTGTAGCTCCACTGTCCTAAACAGAAGCTTCTGGTCCCACTACTTCCCAGCCAGGACATACACTTTGCCCTAGAGCTGAAGTCAGACTCCCAGGTCCTGAACCACCAGCTTCACGCCTTGGCCTGGACCCATCGTGTGGCGTTGGCATTAGGTCACATTATGAGGTGATCGTTGGGGTATCTGCAGAAAACTGAGTTAAAATAAATAATGTTTGATGAAGTGTTAAGTGACCACAGGTCCCTTCGCTTTCTCTAATAAATGCACTTTCTAATTAGCATAGACTCTGTGGAAGCTTAAAGTTACCACGTTGGGAGTTTTCAATTTAAACCCTCTGACTGCTGTTCCTCTAACACATTTACTTGTGATTAAACTGATTTCCATCAAAGGATTACAAGTTCGAGTGCTTGCTGACCCACGGTCTCGAGACACTGGAGAGAATTGCCAGACTCCGGCAGTAAGTCTCTAGTCCCCACCTGCCCAGTGCATGACGCAGGGTTGAAGAAAAACAAGACAGAGTTAAAGAGAAAGTGTGAACTGCGATGGCCAATGCTCCTTTGGCAAAAGGCACTGGCCCGTCTCTTCCACTGAATTTTATTCTTCCTCAATTAGGGTAAAGGTGCACGTGTCGATGTGCAGTACGTGAAATTACCATGGAAACGAACGCAGGCAAGGCTTTAAAGAGAAGTCGAAGCATTTTCAAATTAGAAGTCAGATAGACAAAAAATAGGGTTGTAATTAGAGCTTTGTCCTTCAAGCTATGAAGGCACTGACTGTGGGAATGGAATCTGGGTGGGATTACTCCGACCTCAGCTACGGAGGTTCTCTCGTATCAGCCCCAGAGCTTCATGGATTCGGCTATGGCCGTTAGTGGGGAGGTCATGTTAACCTGTGCGCTACCGCATTGCCCATGAGATGCTTCTGTGAGTCACGGAGCTTCAGTCAGACTCGCTTCTTAAAGTGAGCCAATCGGGGGAGTTAACTCTGCAGCCTGCACTGCTCACAGCACATTTTGGGTATAATCCATATTGCGGGCTCTGGCAGAGGCCGAGTCCCTGAGAGACAGCAGCGTGCAGTCCACACAGCTGCAGCAGAGTCCCCGATGCCACCCAGAGGAGCCCCTCGCCGGAGCTCCTCGCTGCTCGCTACCTGACTAGAGACGGCCCAGCCTGACCACGACGCGAGGGCTGTTCTGGACATTACCACTGGGAAATATGTGTTTATGCCAAGCTGTTGATCAACTTTCCCTGTTCCATAATGGAAGCTGTGCAACCCATCATGCTTCATCCTTGCCTTAACTCTTCTGGAGCTCAGCACTAAATGACACGGAAAGCTCGCCAGCTTGTCAAGTACAACCTGACACACATGCACAAGTACACACACCCAACACACTGAAATGTGCACCTGCAGGCAAATACGTGCATTGAAATAGATGTGTGTATATGGCCACGCAAGCAGCTATGGCCATGAAAAGTTGTTCAACATGGACATTAAGGAAATTTACATCAAAATCACAATGAGAGTCACTCCAGACTTACTGAGATGGTTGCAATCTCGGGGAAAAGATGGCAAATAACCAGAAAAAGTGTGGAGAACCCATATGTGTCAGTGATGGAAACAAAAGGTAGCTCAGCAACTCGGGAGAGCAGTTTAGTAATTCCTAAGTAGGTTAACCACAGAGTCAAGTTGTCATATGAGTTGTTAGTCTATGTCAAGACCTATAATCAAGGGAACTGAGACATACGTCCATATACCACAAAAAGTGTATATGAATGTTCACAGCACTCTTGTGTATATAGTCAAAAATGGAAACAATTGATCATCAACTGATGAGTGGATTTTTAAGGGTACATATTCACTTGGAGGAATATTATACAGACATTAAAAGGAATAAAAGGGCTGGGGATTTAGCTCAGTGGTTCCACTGCCTGCCTTGCAAGCACAAGGACCCAAGTTCGATCCCCAGTACCAAAAAAAAAAAAAGGAATAAAATCCATACTGACATATGTTGCAACATGGATAAACCTTGGAAACATTATGCTAGTTGAAAGTAGCAAGATTCCAAAGCCATATATTCTACAATTCCATCTGCATAAAATCCCCAGGATGGCCACATCTAGACATAGAAAGCAGATCGCTGATTGCTAGGGGAGGGAGGAAGTAGTAATGTGCAGGGATTGTTAATGGGAACAGAAATCTTTTGGGGGGAGTTGACTACATGTTCTGGAACTAAATGGTAATGATGGTTGTAAACCTTGTCAGGATATTAAAAAGCACTTAATTGTAACTTTCAAATGTAAATTTTGCAGTATGTGAATTTTATCTCAGTTTAAAACCAAACAACCAAAAACATACTCATATGAGTCTCCACACTTAATGACAAAACATCCGCTCTTTTCATCCTACATCAAAGACAGCAAATGTTACTAAAAGAAATGAAAGAAGACTTAAATAAGTGGGTAATGTTCATACCTTTAAAAACTCAATATAGTTGAGATATACGTTTTCTGCAAATTGGACTAAATGTCCAATGCAGTCCCTTCAAAATTCCAGCAGACTTTTTTGTAGAAATTGATTAGATGATTAAACAATTTATGTGAAACAAAAGATCAGAATAGCCAACATAGTCTTGAAATGCAAAGAACAAACAGAATTTGTAGTACCAGACTGTATGTCTTACGGTGAAACCGAAGTAACCAAGACCCAGGTTTTCTGATTTCAACCTTCCGCAGTGAGAATCTTTCTCTGCTAGAAGAGAACAGAGCATAAACCATACTTTCCTAAAGGCGACCACTAAGGATGAGTCCCTGGAGGGAGGTGGCACTGCTAAATGCAGGCACTGGGCCAGCCAGGCGGCTGAGCTGCCTCGCTCATTTATTAAGGAAACTCTTGGTACCTGGAATCAAACTCAGGGCCTTGAGCTTGCCAGGCAGGTGTGGCACCTCTGAACCACAAGCCCAGCCCTTAGGGTGCTTTCTCTGAGTGCTGCCTTCATGTGAGGCAGAATACAAGAAAGTAGGAGGGGTAAGCAATGAGCATGTGATTCTCATCCTGCAATAGACATTGGGCACGTTTTTCATCTTTCAACAACTTCGTGTGGTCGGCATTACTCTCCCCATTTGACAGAAGAAGCTGCCTCTCGGCACAAGTTCTGTAATTTAAGGGCACACCAGCAGTGATGTGGAGACCGGAGACCAGTCCCCACCCAGTCTGACTCCTGAATCCTGGCTCTCTCCACTGAACTCCACTGCCTCCCACAAGGTTAAGGCAGGGAGAGTGGAGACGAGGAAAAGCCAACACAGCGCACAGCAGCGTGGAGATAAGTGTTCGGGGTGACTCTGCCTGGGGTCCATGGGCGTCCCCTGGGGGCGACAACTGAGTCCAGTTCTGTTAGTGGGTGGGGACTCCCAGTGGAGCCCCTCGGGATGGGCACGGACGCTGGGACACAGAGCAGAAGACTGCTCAGAGATGTCAGAGACAGTCAGGACTGAAATGCTGCAGGACCCGCTGCACTTAATTTGTAGTTAAGAGGGAGAGGCCACCTGGGGACAAGACAGAGGAATTTGAGTATGTCACATTAAGGAGTTTTTATGGAACTTGGTAAGCAACACTGAGTCATTGAAAGGCTTGAATAATGGCTAAAGAAAGAGAGCAGTGGTTCAGGTGTGATTCTGCTGGGTTTGGGGTTGTCTGTAACTTCTACTGAAGCACAGTCTCCATGTAGAAAAACCCGCTAGTCTTAGTGCAGAGCTGGAGAGGTGGTGGCAGGCTGAGCCCGGGAGGCCAGTCACTTGCGGACCCTCTCTGGCCTTCCAGCCCCCTTCCTCCAAGGGGCCTCTGCCAAACTCTCCCACCCTCTCCCACCTAACTTCTTTTGCCCTGCCTTAACTTCACACCAATGGAAGCACTGAGTGTGCATCGTCTGTCCGGCCCATGGGTTTTCTTTCAGTGTTACATTTGTGAGTCATCCTGTGTCCCACACATTTGTCTGTCTTCACTGCCCTACTGTATTTCGTGATAACACAAAACCACATTTTTTTGCCCACTGTGTAGTCAGTAGATAACATGGCGAGTTTCCACTCTGAAAATATTACAAATAGCCTGGCTGCAAACAGGCCTGTGCTTGTCCTCGGAGGAATTTATGTCAGCTGCCTGCTTCAGGCGGAATCTGGGGCGGGGTCAGATGTTGCTTGGCTTCAGGAGAAATGATTGGACAGCTCTCCACGTGGCTATACCAATTCCGTGTTCTTCACGGTAGGTAACCTGGAGATGGCCAAAGAACCAGGAAAATGATGGGCTAGGCCACTGAGACCCCTGAGCAGCATCCGTGGAAGTGAAGGGGAAACAGCCTGGATCTGAGCCCGAGGTGAAGATCTAGGCTGGCCCTAGTGACCAGCAGCAGGATGGCAGAGGCAGGCAGGGCTCCATCTGCAATGGGATCCCCAGGACGGTGCGAGGGATGAAGACTGGAGCAGGCCCAGCCCAGGACCTGGGGCTCAGAGGAAGACAGGGCTCGAGGAGTGGGAGCTAGAGGGGCTGAGAACACCTTCCTTATAACGAGGAGCAGGCAGTCATGTGAGAGAGCTGGATTCACCCTGCTCTTTGGAAACTGACAGGGTATTTAAAGAGATTCCTTACATTATGTTTCCTGAAATCTGAACAGAACTTTCTCCAGCCTGGGCACTCACTGGGGCGTCATCACTAATTCCCTTGGTTCCCCCTGCATATTTGGTATCAACAAGGACTCTCCATGGAGAGGAAATAGCTCCTGGCGCTACTCCTTTCAAAAACAATTCACCCACCTCATCACACCAGAGTTGATGCTGGAGTGTTCTGCACGACAGCTTGACCTACTGCAATGCAACCCTACAGCATGCTACACTGGTTCCTTGTTTGTACTTTGCCTCACTCAAATGCAAGATACTATACCATAATTAAGCTTGTGTGTCTGGTTTATTTCATGCAACATTGCATTTTCCAGGTGAATCCATTTTCCTACAAATGTCTCAAATCTGTCATTCTTTATAGCAGAGTTGTATTCCATTCTATATAGATACCACTTTTTCTTTATCCAGTCATCTGCTGATGGATGTACAGGCTGTTTCCAGGATTTAACTACTGTGAGTTGTGCTGCTATAAATACTGGTATGCTTGTATTGCTGTAGTATGGTGTTTTAAGCTCTTTGAGGAAGATATCTAGCAGGGAATGGCTGGGTCATATGGGATTTCTAATCTTAGTTCTTTGAGGAATCTCCATACTGATTTCCACAATGGTTGTACTAGTCTGCACTCCCACCAGCAATGAAGGAGGGTTCCCTTTTCACCTCATCCATGCTGGCATTTGTTATTGTTCGGTTTAATGATTGCCATTTTTTCTGGATTAGATGGAATCTTAGTGATGTTTTAATTCACATCTCTCTGATGGCCAGGGATGTTGAACATTTCTTTGTATGTTTGTTGACCATTTGTATTTCTTCCTCGGTGAAGTGTCTGTTCATTTCTCTTGCCAATTTTTTGACCAGGTCTTTAATTGTAGGTGGTTTAACTTTTTTGAGTTCTTTGTATATTTTAGATATTCATCCTCTGTCTGAGGAATAGCTGGCAGAATTTTTTCCCGTTCTATAGGTTGTTTCTTCACTCAATGATTGGTTCTTTTGCTGTGCAGTTAGGCTGATTAATCCCATTTCCAATTCCTGCAGGTGGTTCTTATGCACTTGAGGTTCTGTTTAGAAAATCCTTTCCTACACTTATGTTTTCAAGTCTTTTATCTATTTTATCTCCCAACAGGTTTAATGTTTCTGTTTCAATGTTGCAATCTTTGATGCATTTTTACTTCCACTTATGTTGAGAGATAAGGTCCACGCCCATCCTCTGCACGCAGACCACCAGTCTCCCCAGCACTATGGCTTTTGCAGGCTGTCTCCCCGACACATGCTTTTGGGCCCTTTGTGGGAGATCAAGTAGCTGAATGTGTCTGGGGAAGTTTCCGTACCCTCAATTCTGTTCCACTGATCCGTGCATCTGCTTTTGTTCTGGTGCTGAGCTCTTTTTATCAGTATTGCTTTGTAGCAAAGCTTGAAGTCAGGTATTGCTATGCCTCCTGCTTTGCTCTTGCTGCCCAAAATTCTTTTTGCTGTTCCTTGGTTCCAAATGAATTTTAGAATTGTCTTCTCTAGATCTGTAAATATGCTGTTGTATTTTGATTGGAACTGCATTGAATCTCATAACAGTTTGGGGGAATACGGCCATTTTGACAAAATAGATTGTGTCTATCCAGGAGCAGAGAACATCTTTCCATCTTCTGATGCCCTCTTCAATCTCCTTCTTCAGAGTACTGTACTGTTCTTTGTAGAGGTCTTTCACTTCCTTGGTCAGGTTAATTCCTAGATATTTCATTTTTCTTGAAACTACTATGAATGGTATCATTTTCATAATTTCCTTCTAATCCCATTCATTCTTGGTGTACACAAGTGCTAATGATTTTTGTGTGTTGATTTTGTATCCTGCCACATTGCTGAAGTTTGTTATTACTAATTTAAGAGGTTTTTTGGTGGAATTCTTGGGTCTTCTATGTAGAGTATCATGTCATCTGTAAATAACGATACTTTGAATTCTTCCTTTCATTTATGTATCCCTTTTATTTCTTTCTTTTGCCTAATTGGTGTGGCTAATGTTTCAAGAACTGTGCTGAATACAAGAGATGATAGTCGACATCTTTGTCTTGTTTCTTATTTTAGGGGAATGCTTTTAGTCCTCAGTTAGTACATTGGTTAATATATTAGTAAAGTATATATAGCTTTTACCATATTAGGATATGGTCCATCGATATCTGTTTTCTTCAGGATTTTTTTATCATGAAGCAGTGTTGGATTTTGTCAAAAGCCTTTTCTTCTAATGATATGATCATATGGTTCTTGACCTTGCTCCTGTTTATGAGATGTGTTACATTTATTGACTTATGTCAGCTCATCTCTGGGATTAACCCTACTTGATCATGATGTATCATCTTTTTTATAATATACTACAATCTGATAACTTGTTCAGGATTTTTGCATCTATGTTTATTAAGGAGATTGGCTTATACTCTCCTTTTCTCTTTAGTCTTTCTCTGGTTTAGGGGATTAGGGTGATACCAGCTTCCATCAATGAGCTTGGGAGCACTCCATCCCTTCCAATTTCTTTGAAGAGCCTGAGGAGTACTGGTGATATAACACCCTTAAAGGTTTTGCAGAATTCAGCACTGAATCCATCAGGTCCTGGGATTTCTTTAGTTGGTAGATTTTTTATTACTCTGTCAATTTCATTGCTTGTTATTGGGTTATTAAGCACACATATCTCATCTTTTCCCCCCCCATTAACTTTATTGGTACATTTTAGGTATACAATATAGTTACATTCATCATTGGGATCTTGTACCATTATATGAGTCTCTTGGTTCTTATTTTTTTCCCCTTCCCTTGCCTTCCCTTCACCCCCTCCACCCTTCCCTATTTGCAAAGACCTTGTTTCCATTGTTTTCCTCTTCTCATATTTTTTCCTTTCCCTTTTTTCCCTTCCCCTACCCCTCCCAATTCCCCTGCTCTTTTAGACCTTTTCTTCCTG
>NW_004624738.1:880542-925162 GCF_000247695.1 Heterocephalus glaber | reverse complement strand
TTTCCCAGATCCTCTTTTGTTGCCAGTTCAGAGAGTCCAGGTGATTGAGTATCAGAGTGTTCCATCTCGTTTCCCTTTGGGGTTGCTGTAGGTGATCCAGCAGTCTGTTTTTGAGGCTTGTTTATGTGTCTTCTCATTTCCATGGGGGGGGCGTTGCTTCTGGCGCCCACGTGGCTCACCTTCTCTGCCCTAGGAGCTTGGGATGGCAGCGGGGGAGCTTCCTTCCGGGTGCTGGGACCAGCTTAGCTTCTCTGCCCTAGGAGCCTGGGATGGAGATGGGGAGCTTCCTTCCGGGTGCTGACACACGTATCTCATCTTGAGTTACTTTTGGTAGCTTGTATGTGTCTAGAAACCTGTTCATTTCTTCAGAAGTCTAAGGTGGCAGGCTGCCCCAGAATGGTGCTGGGTCAGAGATCAGCTTGCAGTGAGAACACGGCACGAATATAAGCTTCCAAACCTGGGTAACTCAGCCCAAACCTGGCCTCTGACCGCAGGAGCCAGGTCTGTATTCCCCAGCCCTGCCTCTCAGCAGGACTCCCCAGTCTGCTCCGACTGCCAGCCATCTCCCACGATGGTCCTCCCCTCCCTATTCGGGAACACGGCAGTGAGGCAGCCAAGGGACTGCTGGGGCCCAGCTTCAGACACCCAGCCTTCCCTGCACCAATGTCCTCCCCACTCTTGCTCCATGGTTTTAGCTGTGGGCACTTGTACCGGTCACGCACCGCCTGTTGATGGTGAAGACCGCTCTGGAAGCAGTGTCCCGTGTTTTCCTTGGTCCCAAAGCAGTTCTCTGATTCGCTGGTTCTCTGGTTCTCTGTGAGCAACAAAGTTCTTAGTTTCACTTTGCCTCCCAGCTGGCCAGCTGCTCTCCAGTGCTGCATGGTTTCTCCTCTGTGGTGAGATCTGTGGCTTCCATATCACTTAATCTTACACTTTCTGCTCCTCTGTCAGCTCTCTCATGGTTCCCAGGTCACCTCCAGTCATTTCAGTTCCTCTCTAAGCTACTGTTTTACAGGCTCTAGATGCTTTGTCCTGGGAAGCTGAGTTCCTGGCACTCACTGCTCCACCATGTTGGGACTCACCAGTCTTCACTCAAACACTGATGAGATCCAGCAAGGCAGCTGATGGAAGAATGTGGTGTCCTATTTTACAGCTCATTAAACCACGGGACACTGGCCCAGGCTTCATATTTCACCTGAAAGGATTAGTTGAGCATGTATTTGCCTTTCTTCCTCCGGGATTACTATTGAGTAGCATGTTTTAACATCTAACCCTAAGGTGTTTCTTAGCTGTATATGTTAAGCAGAACTCTCAGAGCAATCATTTACTCTTACTTCCCCTAGTTATATGCCTCTGGATAGGAAGGAGGTCCACTTCCAGAAGTATATCTCCTGATACAGCACCCACAGGGGCCCTCGCTGTACTTCTCTTTGTTATGCAATAGCAGCATCTACTGTGAAGGAGGGCTGCTAGGTTCTAAAGATACAACAGGATGAACAAGGCAGGTATTAGCCATAGGGAGCTCAGTCTAGTAGGAATATAGATACTAGAAACACGTGCGTACATACACACACACAATTAGCAAGAAAACACGATGCATGGCGAGAACAACAGGTAGGTGCTAGTGAATTTACCATGCATCGCTATCTCAGGGTTGGGTTCTCATTAGGGCAGGGCAGTGGAGAGTGGAATTTGGTAAACCCAAGTGCAGACATATATTTTGGCCTTAGAAAGGTACTGGCAGTTTCTGAGCAGGCTCGTGGGCAGAGCTATAATTGAGAAATGTTATTACAGCAGCTTGGGCTTTGTCCATTGAACAGATGGAGTGAACATTTCAAAAGAAGGATTAAAAGACAGAATTGGAAACATCTGCCAGAAAATAATTTTTAATTTTAAACAGTCAAATAAGAAACTGAAATAACATCCCACAGAGAAATGCAGTAGAAAAGTTAGATAAAATCCTGCCATTCCTTGGGAATTGCATACACTCCTCCATGACTACTGAGCAGAACAAATGCAGAGGACAGAGCACCAAAGGCCTGCTAGGTGTTTGGAGGCTAATTACAAAGGAGCTTAAATGTCAAGAAAAGAAATTTAGATAATTCAGTGGGTAATAGGGAGCCAATGAAAGTTCTACAGCCTGGAGGGGGTTTGGGCATCATTATGATTGAGCTTCAGGAAAGTTCAATTGTTTTTTTCAGTACCTAGGATTGAACTCAGGACCTTGTGCTTGCAAAGCAGGTGCAGCAGCACCGCTGAGTTACATCCCCGGCCCGGGAAGGTTTAGTTTTAGGCAGGTGCAAGGTGAACCTGAGCAAGACTGCAAACTTCTGACAGCCTGGAAGTGCCCAGAAAGCTGTGCCTGCCCCTTGCCTTTCCAGTATGACCTTTACACTTGCTGCTTTCCGCAGGTGCACACACCACATGCCTGACGGTGGAGCTGGTCCTCGTGTCCCCAGACATGGCTGGGAGGACAATCACACCCAAACTCACCAGCCCAGCAGAGCCCAGTGCCCAGTCACAGAGATAAAGCCCAGCTCCCAGATGCTGACTGCCTAGAGGACCAGACTGGAAGAAGCCACACTTTCGCCTGCATTCCACTCACTCACATCCCCTTAACACAACTCATCAGGGAGCAAGGTAATGGGAAGTAAGAATCTACTTCCTGGGTTCTGGGCTTGGAGGAAATTGCTTATAAATGCAAATCTTGTGAGTTACGGGAGACATTCATGTACCAGCAGCCATGTGCTCACCTATTCCGAGTTGTATTCTTCCTGATGAGAGACAGGAATACTTAAGAAGCCTTTTGTTCCAAACCTTTGGAAAGCAAAGAATACAGCCCCAATTTGTTTCTTGAGTTTTCCCATGTCAACTTGCTTTTTAAGTAACAAAAGATAGCAAGACTTGTACACTATAAACTACAAAACATTTCTGAAGAACAAAAGACGACCTGATACATGAAAAGATATAGCATGTCCTTGGAGAAGCCTCAATATTATTAAGAAAAAGACCCCAGGCAACTGCAGCTTGTTTATTTACAGTGGTAGAAGTAGGGGAAGCACAGGAGAGGTGAAAGGGCTGGTCTGTAACCAGAGCCAGGAGAGTAGCTAAGGTCTGCAGCACATCGTGTTTGATTTTCTGGCAAACGGGCAGGAGGAAGACAGCCCTCTTCTGGCCCAGGCCTCGCTCCTCCACGCCCCAGGGGCCCTGCCTCATCCTTGAGGGGAGGCCAGTCAGGCCTGGGCGCAGTGACCTACAGCACGGTGCTCCCAGCACATGACAGCTTTGAAAACAGAACCAGGTGTGGCATGTGCCTATCTGATTTTAAAACATTAAAATGCTGCAGTTACTACAACAATGTGACATTAACATAAATACAGACATATGCAGCAACAGAACAGGATGGAAGGATCCAAAAACCGAGTTTTATGTGATAAAGGCACAGTTCCGTAAGGTTCAGCGCCTGCTCCCCGGAGAGCAGTCTGCCGTGCGAGACCCTAAGATGGTGTGATCAAGGCGGCTACGGGAGCCCAGACCTGGGCTACACACACCCGAGGGGTAGGGCGTTTCTCTGGGCGAGGAAACATGTGAGCCCCAGAGGACTAGAGAGGAACGTGTGTGAGAGACAGCAGCCTTCTGGGCACCAACACTGGCACGGAGAAGAGGCACAGACGGCCACTGGGCAGCAGAGACCTGCAGGCCGTTCCCACGGAGCTGACGCACAGTGCTGTGGGAGGCAGAGAAGAGAGTGGAGGAAACCAGAGCCGCGCCGAGAGCAGCCCCGGCTGCAAGGGAGGTCCGAATCTATCCCTCGGGGCATAAGGCCATCGAGAAATGTCATGCACGGCTTGGACGTGGTCAGATAGGTCTTGAAACATCGGTCTGGTAGAGGGATAAAAAGTGAATCGAATCGAATCGGGCAGTCAGGACTGGAGGTAGCAAGGCGGGTGGAGCCTCGCCTGCCTCACCGACGGGAGCGGCAGCAGCAGGAGACCCAGTGGAGACAGGCTATGGTCGGTCGGTCGGTCGGTCTGGAGAGTCCATAGCCATTACAGGCGGGCGACTGACAGCCGCTTTCTCACCCGGGTAAACTGAGTCTCCGATTCTAATGAAAAGTGAAAAGCTTCCAAAGCCCTCTTTCACCGGCCAGACCTGCACCGGAGCGAGGCTGGCAGCACCGGCCGAGGCAGAAATCATCGGCCGGGTCGCGCGCGGCAGCACCTCGCGGGGCCTCAGCGGGGCTCCGGCCTCCCCCGGCCTCGCCCTGCCCTGCCCGCCAGGCCCCGCGTGCGCCTCGCCCAGCTACTGACCCTGCTGTGCGCTCCGCGGGCCTCAGACAGCGGTTCCAGCCCAGCCGGCAGAGGAGACACGGCTCACCCTGCGCACGCCTCCGATTTTCCCTCTCCTGATCAAGCTGCGAGGCCTCGCCGGTCTGCAGATGATTTATCAGCTCAAGTCCTGCCAAAGTCTGGCCCAGCACTCCAGACACGAGGCTAGACGCCCTGAGGAAGTCTCGGGAAAGGCGCAGAGGGGAGGCGCTGGGCAGCTGCTTCTCTTTAGCTCTGCCCGAACCGAAAGGCCTGCCCGGGCCACCCGCTCCCGACCCCGGAGACAGCACAGCAACCGCGTCGCCGGGCGCAGCCCCTCCAAGCCCCTGTGCACGTCCGCTGGGCGAGAGCATTCCAGGGCGCGCGCGGTCAGCGGTCACACCTCCGCCGAAAGAGGAAACGGGCGTGCTGTCCTCGGCCGACCCTGTTCCATGGTGGAGGAGAACGCGCGGCGTGCCAGAGGACCCATCTTGCCGGGCCTGGCGGGGCCAGGGGTGGCTTCTGCAAGCAAAGCGGTCAGCTATGGCAGACTCTCGCCAAAATCACCGCCCCACTTTTTGCTCCACGATGCACATTTCAGGACTGCAAGTGCAAACAGACTTTAATCTGTCTCGTTTTTATTAGTGCACGTTTGCACTTCCCGTGTTTACATTCATCTTAGGGAGTTCGTACATGAACTTAACGCATCTCAATTCTTTTTATTTCTTGTACCCCCCTCCTCCCTCCGTACATAGGTCCCCTTGCCTTTGGCAATGGATCAGTCTCCCTATTTCCTATTGTCCTTCATTTTGTTTTTCAAATTATGTATACTTCAGGTTTCTTACATAAGAGGAGCTATATATAAGCTTGCATATCTGATTTATTTCATTTAACATTATGGTCTCAGGGTGCATCCGTTTTCCTATAATTGGCTCAAATTTATCCTTCTTTATGGCAGAGTAGTGCTCCATTGTGTATAAGTACCACATTTTCTTTATCCATTCATCTGTTGATGGATATGTAGGCTGCTTTCAAGATTTAGCTATTATGAGTTGTGCTGCTACACACATTGGTGTGCATGTATCACTGTAATATGTCTAATTTTTTTGGGAAGATTCACAGAAACTGGGTCGAATGGAATTTCTAGTTTTAGTTTTTTGAGGAACCTCGATGCTGATTTGCATAGTGGTTGCACCAGTTTGGATTTCCACTACAATGTCCAGGGCTCTTTTTCTCCACAGCCTCAACAATCTTTTTAGAAACACTTATTAGCCCAAAGACAGAGTTGAGACTGTGGGAAAACAGACTCTCTCCCAGCCTTGCAGAAGCCTGGTTCAAACTCCTGCTGCCCCAGCCAAAGAACTACAGCGACACCCTCCACCCCTCCTGGGGAATCACTGCTGTCCCACCCACGGTCCCGGACTGGCACAACCTTCCTGTGTGTGTGGTAGGAAGGAAAGGCTTGAACAACACACCCTTGCAGAGGAAGTAGCTGGAGAAGCCCTTCTGTGGGTGACGCTGATATCCACCCCTGAAGGGAGCAAGGATTGGTTGTGAGCCCTGTGAGAGACACAAAGCAGAAAATCAAGTCAAGACTCAGCAGGGGCTTGACAAACGAGAGCTGTAATCACTGAATCAAAACAAAGCAAGAACCAATCACAAAGTCCTGTGCAGTGAGTCAGTCAGCATGGACTGCAATGCCAAGAGCGCCCTAGGATGGGCAGCTTCAGCATTCACTGACCACAGTTCTGGAGGCCGAAGTCCCAGGTCAGGTGCCAGTGGCAGATTCCACTTGCAGCTCAGCATCTTCATCTGTGTTTTCATGACAGAGAGCAGAGAAGGAAGATGCACGCTCTCTTCTGTCTCAAAGGGGCACTGACCCCACTGCTGAAGACTCCACCTTCACTATCTAATCCTTACCAAAGCCCCACCTCCCAGTGAATTTTGTGGGGACACAAACCCATGCCCCATGACAGGTATATACCATACCTTTATTGCTTACTGAAATTATGCATCTTCCCAAGTTTCCTAACCAGTTGGCAAAAGCCTTGTGCTATTCAAGTTCTGGTCAACAGGTACTGAGAACTGATGTGCGTCATTTCCAAACCAAAGCTATTAAGAGACAACGCTCAAACCTCCAGCTCACTTTTCCTCTGGAAGATCTCAAAGTCACATTTTCCACGTGGTGTACCTACAGGATGCAAGAGACCAAGATCTTTAAGTCATCACTTGAAAGGAAATTTTCCTAGCAGCTGCCAGACCCGTAAGTTAGAAACAGATGTTTACATATTAAGCTACTGACATCTGGGGAGATCATTACTGCATGAAAGCCTAGATCAGCCTCACTAACAGAGAAACAAGCAAGAAATCAAACCAGAGACTTGAGCCTGAGTCATCTCAAAATAGTTTCAATCACTGAGTCAAGGTGGACCAAAAACTCAGTAAGAGTTAGAGCTAGGTCAGAGCAGGATCAAAGTGCACAGCCCTTCAGCTCCTGACTTTGGGATGGGGCTCTTCCCAGATGCTCGGACAGGTAGACCTACAAATAAGGCAGAGCAGCCAATAGAACTGTGCGTCTAGTGGAATTGGAGAGGAAAAGAGAACTGGCATCATACCAAGCTTCAAACTGGGCTTTTCTGTGTCACATAAGGTGCTAGAAACCATGAAGCATAATCACTTTGTCCATTGTCAGGTCTGCACAGCCAGCCACATGCATTGCAGACCCTGTCCCTGGCCTTCTGGGGAATGTGAGAGAAGCTAGAGCACAGCCCTCCTGTGCTTACATCCCTCACCTGCCGTGGCAGAAACTGCACCACATTGGAAGCTGGGAAACCTGAGCTGTCCTCAGCTTTACCCCAACTGTCACCTTGGCCAAGACCTCTCCTCTACCTGTGATTCATTTCTTAATGAAATATGGAATGTTTGCTCTTGATGACACCTGCAACAGTTCCTAAAGTAAACTATCTCTGAGAGGATGATTTGGAAACATAAGAACCAATTGCAAGGCTGCTGGGCAGAGGGTGTATACACTGGGGAAAAAATGTGTAGAATGGTGTCTTAGTTACTTTTCTCATTGCATGGACAGAATACTCAATAACGACAAGTGAAAGGAGGAAAGGTTTATTTTAGCTCACAGTTTGTACAGATTTCAGTCCGTAGTCAGCTGGCTCCAAGGCAGGGCAACGTGGTAGAGGGGCATCGCAGAGGAGGAACAGTCTATGGCAGGGCAGGCAGGAGGCAGCAGCATCGAGCCTTTCCTTTTTATCTCATCCAGGCTACAAGCCTTTTACATGGTGTCACCCACACCCAGGGTGGACCTTCCCATTATCCATACCCAAAGTATACTAAACCAGCTGGTGGATTAATTTAGTTATCAGACCCTTAATCCATATTCACACACCTTTAATCTATATTCACACACCCTAGATCCAGCCACCTCTGAAAACCCCCATCTATGAGCACATGAGGCTTTGGGGGGACATCTAGATATAAGCCATAACAAAACAGGTGCTTAGCCACGTCAGGCAGCTTCTGAATCCTTGGTTAAACCTACTTACTCAGTTGTCCAAAGCCCAGTAATATGACTGATTCTTTAAAATACTATATACGCTAAACATTTTTCACTTTTTCTCTCTGGGTGAGCAGTAGAACATTTCCCTGAGAAGCTGGCCAATTTTGAAACCAATCATTCCTACCACATACTCCAAGGAGGAGCCCTTGAGAAAGCATGAGCTCCTTCCTCTCTTATTATATCAGATAACTGGCTTCAGATATCACCTTATCTCCAATGAACAAGAAAGATGTCCCAAGAGTTTCTACACTTATTGACTACTAATCTTCAGAGATGTACAACAGAAAAAGGCATTGCTTCTATAAACTCTTATGCTAGTATTGATTTTGTTTCTGTCTACATAAAATTCCCTCTTTTCCTGTCACTTGCTGATCAATCTGGTCCTTTCTATATACCTAATATTAGAGTAGTTCAAAGGCCTCACACTGAATTTTGTTTATGTTCCTCAAAAGGAACATTCTGGTTTTTATTGCAGGAGACTGCCTATGAAAATATAGCAAGGATGGCTCTTATAAATGATGTACTACCAAAATTCAATTCACATTCTGTCTCATGCCTCAGCTCTCCTTCACATCACTACACAGCACAGAATAAGAAAACGAATATGGGATTTGTTGTCAGACAAACTTAGTTTTTAATTCTCAGCTAGAAATTCATTGGCTATGTGAACCTTGGTGTGATATTTGAACTGTCTTGGCCTCAGGGAAAACAAGGTGCCAATACTTTGCAGAAACTTTATGAAAATGATGTGCCCACCACATATCAGGCACTCAAAGTGGTGTACGTCATTATGGACTGTGAGAGCTGAAAGCATCGCCACGGAGCATCCCTCATCTGACTTCTCATCTCTCGGAGGTGGAACTAGGACTCAAGAAGAAAAGGGACTCCCAGCTCACTGGATGGTCAGAGTCTCTGAGCTTTACGTACTTCTCCAGTGCTATTGCCTCCACCACTCCTCAGCCCCTGATTTCATCAAAGGCATCCTAATTAGTAACTCCAGGGAGGCATTTTTATTAATATTTTCCTGGACCTTCTGCAGATTTTGTAGGCTCAGAATTCGAAAGCCTCCTTGCGCTTTGCACCCTCCCTCTCCTGGACTGCCAGCTCTGTGCCTGCAGGGTTTGTCTTACCCACTGCCCCTTCTGTGTTGTGTGGGTATGCTGCTATGGTTCCTGTAACAATCACCCTCACATGCAGACCGCCAGCCCTGGACGGGCCAACTCAATGCTTCACTGTCCACCTGTGGGTCCCTCATCTACCACACATGCACAGCACTGGTATGTAACTCTCTAAACTCTCCACTGAGTCCCCTTACCCCTCCTTCCATGAGCTCTTCTTCAGCTGACAGCACAGCTGTCTACCCAGGCACTGAGTCAATATCCTCCCCTTCTCCACACCCTGCTGGTATACTCAGTATTTCTGGAATCTCTTGTTTTGTGCAGCAATACTACCCTGCTCCAGTTCAGGTCTTCATCCTCCTCCTTTGAATTGTTTCCTGTTCACCCTAAGTGATCTGCCAGCCTCTGAACATACATGTTCACACCTACTGCCCAGGGCAAGCAGAAGAAATTGTGGAAAATAGGGCAACTCGAAGCACAGCCCACAGACTAACAAACAGTTTTCCAGAAATGACAAAATAAGAGCTGGGGCCAGGATGAGGATCAACTGTCATGGTTTGGGTCTAAATGACCTCGTGTGTTTGGAGGGCGACTGGATCACAGGAGTGCTGTGCTCACTGGCGGATTCATTCCTGTGAGTTCAGCAGTAGAATGTACTTTCAGGAGGTGGGGCTGCAGGGCAAGCTCTGGGGCTGACCTGGAAGGGCGTGCTCTCATCCTCCTCTGCTCTCCTCTCCTCTCTCTGCCACCTCCTCCCCTCCTTCTTCCTCTCTCTCTCTCTCCCCCCACCCCTTTTTCTCTCTAGTTAAGAAGTAGCTCATTCCCCCGAGAATCTGGTCAACTTGGAAACCAATAGTTCCTGCCACCTCTCCAAAGAGGACTCCTAGACAAAGCTCTCCCTCTCCCTCTCCCTCTCCCTCTCCACCCCTCCCTCCATCCCTCCTCCTTCCGGGTGGCCTTGGCTGAGCAGCTTTCCTCCATCACACCTTCACAGCTGGAGCAGAATAACTATGCTGGGACTGAGACCTCTGAAACTGAGCTAAAATAACCTCTCCTCCTTTAAGTTGTAGGTGTCAGGTGTTTTGTCCCAGTGACAGGAAACTGACGGATACAAAGTGTACTGGTAAGTTTGCTGCTTGGTTCCGGTGTCTTTTATGTTTTAATAGCTAGGTTTACTCCATGAAGGAAGCAGAGTGCTGATTTACACCACTCCGACACAAGCGTCTTACAGCAGCCCAGGTCGGCACGTGATAGGTCTGATCTCCAGGAGCTGCTGTGTGAGTAGGACCCTCTGTGACCCGACGCCTACTGCCCGCTTCAGACTTGTCTTTTACTATGTATGGCCAATCCCATCTTTTCTGCTCGAGGGACAGGGACCTGCTGCTAGCCCTCTCTTTCCCCTGCCCACAACTCCTTCCCGTACTGAGCCTGACACTTGGAGGAAACACACCAAGATGCACTTCCCCCCTTCCTATCCCCCTCACTCCCTGCTGTGCTTCCATCACATCTTACACATCTCACTTGCTCTACTGAGCATATGTTTCATAATCATTTGCTGATATGCCTCTTCCAACTGAAATATTAACTTTCTGAAGAGAGACTCTGTACTTCAGTCAAAATATAAAAGATAGCTACAGCAATTACAAATACACCCTGAAATATTCATAGCTTGCAATATTTAAGCCCATTTTCTGCTCACACAAAGCCCTACACAGCAACTTCTCAGGCGGCCCTCCCACAGGTAGTCCTCTGGTCTGCAGGTAGTCCACTATCTAGAGAGGGCACTGACTCCTAGGGCTTGGGACTCCTTTTCGAGAACTTCTGTTTTCAACTGATAATGATGAAAGAGGGTGTCTTAGTTACTTTTCTCACTGCTGAGACAAAATACCTGACATTAGAGTTAAAGGAGGAAGGGTTTATTTAGCTTACAGTTTTAGAGATTTCAGTCCACAGTTGGCTATCTCCAAAGCATAGCAGACAGGTGTTGCAGAGGAGAAACAGTTCATGCCAGGTAGAAGGTAGGAAAGCAAGAAACCAGCAAAGGAGCAAGGAAGCAGCAAGTGAACACAGCAGCCCTCTTTCTGTCCCTTACATTCTATGCTGGCTACACGCCCTTCGGGCAGGTAGCACCCACACCCAGGGGGGCCTTCTCATTATTCACTCCCAGAACTATGCCAAACCAGTCAGGGGGCTGATTTAGTGATCACACACCCTTGATCCCAGCATCACCTGCTCTGGATCCAGCCACCTCTGAAAAGCCCCACCTATGACTGCATGAGCGTTGGGGGACAGCTAGGCACAGCCATGACAGAAGCAGAGGCAAGTGAAACAATGAAGATAGTTCAGGAGCCTAGTCCACGGGCCTGACATTACTTCTGCTCGAATCCATTGGCCAGGTCCCAATCACTGGCCTCACCTGGCTGCAAGAGGCCTAAGAAAGATCACTGCTCTTGTGGGCATGCCGCCCCTGAATTCCGGCATGCATCAGTGGTTGGCAGTGCCGCAGGTTCAGGGCCCTCCATGGCGAGCAGCGGCTGTCTTCGAACACACGCCAGTCCTCGCTCCTCAGCACACAAGTCTACATGAGGAGTGTGGAGGGAGTGAAGGAGTCTGCCTACAGCTTGGGACAGTGGGGCCACCAGAAACAGGGACAGGCAGGACGGAGGGCAGGGTCCTGAGTAGGAGCCTCGGAGCCACATCGTTCTTGGGTGGCGCCCTGTCTGAGCCTCTGCAGGAGCCTCTGCTCTGCCCCCTCTGCCATTTCAGGCAACAAATTAACTGCTTGACAAGATCCTTCAAAATCTCTCCCATATTCGCCTTTCTATTTACGTCTTTCATGTCCAGCAGCTTAAAGACAAAAAGTGGTCTTACATTCCATTTCTAATGACCCTATATTAACTTTCCCATTTTCTGATTTAAAGCATTGTGATATAAAAATCTCTTCATCTCAACTTTATACGGCACTCTTTAAACAAAACAAATTCAGAGCTCAACCCACTTAACAAGTGTCCCTTCAGAGAAACAGTATTAATAGTAAAAATAACCAACCTAAAGTTCAGAATAGCATTAATAGAAGGTGTAGGAGATGTGGGTATAAACATGGACCTGCTTCCACCGGGGTTAAAGCGTTTCATCCGGTCTGGTCCCTAACTGGAGAGAACTGTGATTGTAAGCTACTTGTTAGCTGAGGATTGTAACCTAACAAAACATCAAGTGGCAGGAGTTAGATGGTGTGCAGAGGCGAAAAACATGCAAGATCCACACCTTTGTGGAATGCAGACTGCTGATCCTAACAGACATAGAATCTTCTCTTTCAAAGTTGCAAATACATAAGAGTCAAGTAGCCCATCTGGGCACGCGTGCACAGACACAGACACACAGACACACACACACACGCACACAGACACACACGCACGCTTACCTCAGCGCCTCCACACCCTGCTCCCCAATCTTCACCTTTAACACCGAGCCTCACTGGTCTTTGAGTTTCACCAGAGGCTCCCAATTCTAAGAATCAGGGCACAGTGGCCAGCCCCCTATGCACACGGGGAGCAGTCTCTCCTCAGCCACAGTCTGCCCTGAGCTCCTCCATCAGACAGCACTGAACTCATCATTTCTACACATGTGTCCTGAATGCACGGCTTCTTCCGGAGGTTTGAATACTGAGTGTGCACGAGGCACTGGGCGGCATCCCTGAGGATTGCTGTCAGCAGAAACACACTTTATGGAGCTTATAAGCTGATAAGGAAAAAAGGGAACAGGTGCTAATAATTAAATTTCAAAAATATGTACTGGATCCCTGTTCATACCAAATATCATACTTAACCAGAACAGAAGGTGCATGAGACAAGGCCAGGCCCACATGAATCATCACCCTTTCAATCAAATCTGTAGGAATGGAAGCACTTGGGAGGTAAATGTGATGCTGATAATGGTAATAACTGATAACAAAACTTTTTAGAAACACTTGAGTTGTATGCACCTACAGCAAGCTTTTTAGTTGTTTTAGCCTCTTAATAATTTTATGTGACAGTATTTTTCACACCATTATACAGTTGAGGACATTGAAGCACAGAGAGGTAGAGTCATTTGCCCAAAGTGCACAGCATTAAATCATGGAGACCGGATATGAACTGCATTCCAACTCCAGCAAGCCTCGAGATGCTGAGATGTGGGCAGGGAGGGATGGAAGTTTGCTAATTCTATAGGGACTCAAGAAGGACCCAAGGCCTTCCATGGTGGCACAGAGGAGGCATAGCCCTCAGGGACTGGGCGCTGGGTGCCTGACACAGAGGGGCTCTGTGTGAGGAGAGGCGTCAGAGTTCAGAACAGACTCAGTGTGCAGGCGACGCTGGACACAGAAGGCTCAGCCTCCGCCCTGAGCTCTGCCTTCCCTGCTCATGCCCCTAGCACTCATCAGACTCACTTCATCGGGCCAGGAGCCAGGCCTGTGTCATGTGACCCAGCTTTCCTGAAGAGTCTGCTTCAAACGGTCACAGTCTCAGTGGCAGCCTCATGTCAGCAAGTGCAGAGCTCATCCTACCAACAAACATTCATTCGGGTTCAGAATAATGAAAACATCAGCTCTTGAAAAACCACTGAACTTTACAAAGCACTGTTAAAATTAAATAAATTCAGGGCCTAGGCTGCTTGATGGAACTCCTTGAAAGGAACTATTTTTTTTTTAAAATGGAGTAGTACTTCATGGCTACAAGCACTCACAGAAGCAATTCCAAGTTCAGAATGAAAACACTGCTTGTGCAGCTGATGAGCGACCCACAGCACCTTCTGTCTGGGTGTTTCATCTTCCTGGGCCTGGCGCAAGACATGGAAACACTCCACTGGTCTCACTGGACGTGGAAGGACAGTGCCTGACCTAACGGATGCCAGTCCATCCCTTCGTGGCCTCTGTACTGAGATTTCCACAAACTTGGGAGTGTGCCCCTCAGATAGTCAGGGATTTCCTTCTCAGTAATCAAGCTTGTACGCAACTGCTCTTTAATCTCTACCTGCAAAAGGAATGACTGGCCACCAGTTATCCTGTGGAAAACCGAAGAAGGTGAGAAAAGCTTCTCATAAGGGAGCATCCTGCCACTGGTTTGCTTTACTGTAGAAAAACTGAAACAACAATAATGAGACAAAGCATTCCCCGTGCTGGAAGTGATAGCACTTTGCTCCCATCAGGTCCCTTCCACCACAAGCCCTGCCCCTTTGGCCACTGCCTGGATTTTGTGTGGATTTGGCTGCTGCCTTTGCCACCCCGATGGACATCACTGTGGGACTAGGCGAGGGATGTTCAGAGCCCCCAGGAGGAAATCTGTGCTCCCCGTCTCCCACCGAGGAACCTCCTTCTGGCTGCCTCAAGAGAGGATCTGTTCTGATTGCAGGTTACAGAAAACCTCACACAAGGGGAGGGTGGGAGCCCCATCCTGAGCATTCACACAGCCAGATGGCCCCTGTGAGTGTGACCTCAGGTGTCACCTTGGATAAGGGAGTGGGGTGGCCCTGTCACGGGAAGGGCTTTAGAGGAGGCACTGATGTGGTCACACTGTGTCTCATGTAAACTCTTCTGAGAGTGGACAATGGAGATCCACAGGGCAAGAATCGAGGGAAATGACACACAACTGGAGGAGCCTTTGGTTAGAAAGAAAGAAAATCACATGTAGTAGCCCATAGTGCTTTCCGCCTGTAACCCTGTTAAAGCTGGGACCCACAGGGTCCAGTCTACCAGGACCGCCGTCAAGAGCTCAGTCTCCAAAACTCATTCGAATAGTTCCACTCTATTTGTGCATAACTCCCAAACTTTCCTCCCTTCTTTAAAGTCTTTTCATAAACTTCTCTCTCTAGAACTTCTCATATGTCAAGAGCCCCTAGAGAAATTCCTACCTTTCTGTATGTCAGTGCTTACTAGAGAAACAGATATAACACAAATATACAAATATCTAAGAATTTACAAGATTGGCTTACTGTGGTCCCCCACAGAGTGGGATGTGGAAGATGCAGAGGGTCTGTCTGCACACTGGAGACCTAGGGATTTAGTTGAAGATTTGCAGCTCACTGCAGTGTCCCATGCGAGTCCATATCAGGAGGCCGATGGGACTGCAATGGAGGCTGAAAGATCCACTCTGGAAGCTGAAGTGGAAGCCAGAAGATGACATCCAGGGAGAAGGCAAAGATTGGAGCTCATCCAGAAAAAACAGAAGCGGATGCGTCCTTCCTTACTTCGCCTTTGTACCATCCAGGCGACGAACTGCCCCACCTTGGGTCCTCCACGCCCTGTGAGGTGGAATTGCTGAGCCAATTTAGCTGACCTTCCCTTTGCCAAGCTTCCAGAGTTGAGGCAGTCAGTCAACCACCACATGTCCTTACTGCCTGCTCCATCCTCGGCCGTGGATTTTTACTGCGGAGGGAAATTTTCAGGACAGAGACTGGAAGATGGGTTACACTCAGCTGCCAATGACAGACCTCACTCGCAGGAGAGGAATCTGAACACTCTCAGGTTGGCGATTCCCACCCTATCCCATCCTTACTTTATTAAGTGCTGACTGAAGAGCGGGCTGTGGGAATTCTGAGAAGAAACACTAATGGAATGAAAATGTTCAGTGACTTGACTGATTTCTACTTTGATCAAAATTTTCCCAGCTACAAAAGATTGTGCTCATATGAAACACACACGTGCACAAACACACACATTCAGTCACTTTCTTTCTACTAATTTAAAAATCCAGGGCTGGGGATTTAGCTCAGTGGTTCCACCACCTGCCTCACAAGCACAAGGACCCAAGTTCAATCCCCGGTACTAAAAAATGTCCAAATGATTCTTTATTTCTGGTGTTGGACTATAAATATTAAATTTTCATAATAACAGCAAATAAATTATTTCAATTTATAACATACATGATTAAGACTAAATAATGTATTTTTAAAACTTTTTGTTGTACATTATTTTATTTACTATTCACAAAAAGTAAGTGAAATGGCCTTATCTACAGATAAAGGGATTGGGGTCCTGAAAAATTAGTTCCAACCATAGCTGTGCTGTAAAGCAATAAAGCCAGCGCACAACCCAGGTCTTCTGAAGTCAAATCTCTATCTCTGCAGATGGAGGGATTACAGATGTGGTTTCCTGCATGCAACTCACCTAGTCTTGACTGACTCTCTAGAAAACGTTCACTTAGGACCAACCACATGCCATCGGCAACAGGGTTGTGTTTCCACATGGGGTCAAACACCTGACCAGGAGCTGGGCTTGGATCCTTCATCCACTGTTCTGTTCTCCACCTGAGTGGCCCCAAGGTTCTCTGCAGATACAAACTTTTCTAACAAGAACAGGAAAGGGGCCTTTGCAGCCTTGGAAAACTCCAAGATAACTAGATAACGCCAGGGTGAAACAGGAAAACGATCAATACTCATATCAGAGACTCCTCAAAGGACGTACAGATAAGTCATCTTCCTGGCTCCAACAGCCAGAGGAAGCCCGGACCCACTAATGTCTATTCTTTTATTCAACACCTAGAAAAGCTTGGGTAGTTTTAATAGGAACAAAACAGGCTGCATTCAGATGCACACTTCAGGGCATGTGGAATGGAAAACAGGCTGCTTTAAATATTTCGAGCTGGTCTAGAACACAAAACCTAAGAAGTCTGTCAAATGCATCATCATTTGTCTGTGGTGAGAAGCAGTCAACTGAGAACAGGAAGTAATTTTCAATTAACTGGTCACACAATACACCCCTGAGCCCTCTTAGCAATAATCACTCAGAAATAAATACAATTTGCCTTAATGAACAAGATGTTTCTGTTCGGGATCAAGGTAAACTGAGGCAGCCACCCCCTCCTGGGCACCCAGCTGCTGACATCCAGGAGGCATAGAATCCAAGCTCCAAAAAGCAGTGGCTTCCGGAGTTTACTGGCAAAAACAAAGGATACTGGGGTAGGGAAGGGAGCAGGTAAGGAAAGAGTCCCAGCAGAGTTGGAAAGAAAGCAAATACATTGATCTTAGAAAACCTTCGCTCCCAGGTAACACTCAGGAATAGATTAACAGAGGCAAAGAAGCTACCCACAGAAGCAGCACCAAACACGTCCAGTGTCAGCACCTCACAGTCTCAAATCCCAGAGCAGAGCAAAACTCCCACATCGGCTGCTCTCCTCCTGATTTCACAGGAGTGTGTCGAGGGACGATCGTCTTTAAAGAGCGGCACACAGAAGTCCTGTAGACCTCGGAGGGCTGTCCTGCACTGCACACCTCCACCACGAGCTCAGCTTCTCACAGCTGTGCAGGCTTTCCATTGGGGGTCAAGTCGCAGCGAGGGCTGCCTTGCAGAGAGAGCTCGGCAGCAGTGTCTTTCATCTCTTCTAATCTCATTCCTGAGTCAGGAGAAGAGCTAGACCCTCGAGAGGAAGTCACAGTTTGTCCACTCCCTTCTACCCTGGAGGTGCCGATCTCGTCAGATCATGGGGCGGCCTCCTTAGGACTTGGACGGGAGAGGTCACAGTTGGAGACTGCTAATATTATAGACCGAGAAGTAAGGTACAAATATGGAGGCAGTCAGACAGGGCTGGGCCCTCGAGGGAGTCAGAGCAGAGGAGGAAGGCACATCACAGCTGAGGCAGGAGGCACCCTGGAGTCCAGGCCCAGAGATAAAGGGAAAGTGACCAGGCCTGCACACTTCCCCAAGGGAGGAGACGGGGCGTAACTCCCGGCCTAATGAAGTCCAGGTGGACGTCAGTCGCCTCGGTGCGTGGCCAAGACCCTCGGACCCATCACCTTCCTGGGGAGGTCTTTGTCCTCTCCGGGTACCCTTGCTGCGTGACCTCTTTCCCCCGATCATTATTTCCCATGTGGCTGTACTTGTAAGCTTCTTGGTGGATCATAATTTTGTCCCAGGTCATACCCACCTCGTGATTTTGCTCTACAAAACTTCCCCTGTGAAGTGGGGTCCTCAGAAATCCATTCAGAGCCTCTCCTGACTCTCAGGAGCCATCCTCTCAATAAATATTTCCTGCTCTTACCCTTTGCTGTTCCTCAGAATTCGTTCTTCAGTTTTGGGGACCACGAACTCGGTAATTCTGACATCTAACAGGCGGGGAGTGGCACTATTTCCCCGATGTCATCTGGAGGCCTGATATTGTTCCTGTGTCAGTAAGAATTTACAGGAGGAGAAGAAAACCTGGTATCTTTACATGGCTACATTACAGAGTTCTCTACTCCTTTTAAATCAGGACCTCACGATAAACCCGTGAATTTTGAGTAGACAACCTAGGATTATTAAAAGTACAGTAGAGAAAAAGAAAGCAGAGTGAGGAGACTCGGTCTCTGTCCGTGTACTCCTGCCCTAAGTGCTGCAGCCCAGGGTCTGCTCTCACCCATCAGAGGCATCGGAAGCAGGACTTGTGAACAGTGTGCCTAGAGGGACATCCTGCTGTTTGTCATGTTTAAACATTATCTGCTGAATTATCATTATAGAGTAGAAGAGCTCATCATAAACCAGCACCGGATGTGCACGCGCACACACACACACACACACCACACAATCTTTTATCCTCCTAATATCTTCCTCATATCTTTTATCACATTTTCAGTTAAACCAGTATTCAATATTCACATTACCATAAGAAAGTTTTTCACAACTGAGACATATTGTACACCATGATCCCACTTCCTCACTCAAAGAACACGTATATTTCCTGGGGAGAATAATTGTTTCAGAGTTTCTTAATCTTTCTGTTCTACAATGTTTTCCCAAGCACTCCAACCACAAAGTAATATTCTTCTTAATTTCAGACGTATTAGATGATCTATGGGCTTCTTCCCACATGTGCACTGATACACACATGTGCGCACAAGCACACCCACACATACACACTGGATTTGCTCCTCCCCAGTGTATATTCCTTGCTCAATTCTGGACTGGCACTCTCTTGCCTGCTGCACAAGCTGCATGCTGAGATCTCCCCATGTGAACATTCTGAGAATCCCTTTCCCTCTCTTCTTGTAGAATCCTGGTTCCTGGGTCATATGTCTTTCTAGTTCCCTTGCAGTTGACTCTGTCTTCTTTAAGGGGGATATCTTTTAGTAGCTTCCTAATAAAAGTACACTAGAAGTTGGGAATGGCCACACATGCTTCTGATCCCACCAGTCTAGAAGGCTGAAGCAGGAGGATTGAAACATTGAGCCCAGCCCAGGCAATTTAGCAACTTCCTGAGATCCTGTCTGAGTGTGAAGGCCCCGGGTTCAGTATCTAGTACTCAAGGGGGAAAAATGCACACTAGAAATAAATGTCAATTTGTGCTTTAAATCATCTTTATTTTGTCTTCATACTTAATTGAGATTTTGGTTGGTTGTAGAATTAGGGACTGGAAATCATTTTTCTCAAAATTTTGAGGTAATTACATTGTCTTCTGGTATCTCGTTACTACTGAGAAACTAGATTTTGCTTCCTTATCTTTTTATATAAGCTGATTTTTTTCTCTTTTGGGAAACTTTGTGGGTTTTTCCATTACTTACAGGCCATACCGTTCATCTTTCCATATTCATCAGGCCGGGAATTATACAACCCTCTCAATGTAGAAGTGTATTTTGGCCTTCATTTGTAGTCAAATTTTTTGAAATTTTTCCTTAATGATTGCTTCCTCTCTATTTTCTATTCTTTCTTTGTGGAAAGCCTATGCTTTTGATGTTGGAAAACTTAGACTGGTGCTGTAAGCATGTTGTGGCTTGTATCTGGATGTTCTTGCCAAAGCCTCATGTGCTCATAAGCATGGCTTTTTGGAGGTGGCTGGATCTAGGGTGTGAATATGGATTAAGAGTGTGTGATAACTAAAATTAGCATGCTGATTGGGTTGACATGGTTCAGGGTGTGGATAAGGGGAAGGCCCACCCTTGAGTGTAGGTGGCGCCAACCAATAGTCTTGTAGTTTGAATGGAATACCAGAGGGAAAGAAGGACGGCAGGTTGATCACTTGCTGCTTCCTGTTTCCCCTGCCATGGACTCTTTCTCCTGTTTGATGCCCCCTGCCATGCTGCCTTTCCCTGGAGCCAACCAACAAGGGACTGAAACTTCTACAAACTGTGAGCTGAAACAAATCCTTCCTCTTTTATCTCGTCAGTGTTGGATATTGTGCCCCAGCAATGAGAAAGTAACTAAGACTGATTTTAGTACCAGAGAAGTGTGATTGTTGCTGTGATGCTACCTGACCAGGTGGTTCAGAGGCCTTTGGAACTGACTTGTGGGAAGAGCTTTGAAAAATTTAGATTCCAGCTGGAGAAGCAGACCAGAAATGTTGTTGCCCAAACTTGGGAGATTTCTGGTAAGAGCTCAAAAACCAGAATGTTGATAGAAATGCAACTGGTAATGCCCAGGCTCAGGAGGTTTCTTCTGGGGAGAAGAACTGCACTGGCTCTTGGATTCCAGGCAATGTGTATTATACTTTAGCAGAAAGTTTGCATTTTGCTTATGTCCAGAGACTTTGCCTCAGACTGATATTAATGGCAGTGGACTAATTAATCTTGTGAAAGAAATTTGAGGACAGTCTAATGTTGAGGTGGTGGCATCACTACTGTCCGGAGCTTTTAGGCAGATTTATTTGAGAAGCAAGAGCAAAGAGCCCAGAAAAATGATTGTTAAAATTTTGAGTTGGGCCAGAAAGGAAAATGCAGTAAAGCTGTGGACTGCAAAGATAGAGCCGAGGAGAACCTGGTTGCTAAGGAGGAACAGGAGACTAGAAAAGATGGCCTGGGGGCAGTACAAGAACCAGGAGAACAATACCCTGTGCAGCTTCACAATTGCAAATATAAAAGACTGCCTTGAGAAGAGAGCCCCAGAGCACCATGTTCCAGAATGGTGGCAGCCCAGAGAATTTATTTCTTGGGGTTGGGGTCAGCAATCCAGGCACTGGACTCCCACAGCCAAGAGAGAAGGAAGCCTGGCTGCTGCTCCAGCTGGCAGCAGACCCTGGTGTCATTCACGTGGTGCTGGTTTTAGGTGCGTGCAGATACAAGACCTGGTGGGGTCAGAAAGGCTCCACCCCGATTTCAGAAGAGGGCCTGGGAGGCAGGGCAGCATGGCCCTGAGAGGACAGTGTGTGAAGCTGTGAGTGGAAAGCCAAAAGGCCAGTGGAGACCATAGGAAGTTGGAGAAGCCGGGAACGTGGATCATCCGGGAAAGCTGCAAGGAGGGAGCAGAGCCAGCCCCAGAGAGAAGCCATGGGAGCTACAGGCACTGGCAGTGCATAGGGCGGAGCCACTCAAGCTCTTTGGAGTTCACATCTCACCACAGGTTGCCCTGGGTGCTGGACATGGAGCTCTGGGGTTTAATGTTTGCCCTGCTGGATTTGGACTTGTCTTGGTCCCATGCCTTCCTATGCCCTGATTAATATCTTTTGGAATGGGAATGTTTATCTTGTGCCATTTTATGTTGGAAGTGTTTAATTATTTTTTATTTGTACAGGAGCTCATAGCTAAGACTTTGCTTTAAATCTCAGAGAAGAATTTGGATATTTTCAGCAAACTCTTAGGACTTCGGCAACTTTTAGAGATGGACTAAGGGCTTTTTGCCTGAAGGGATGCACATGAGTTTTGGGGGTAAGGGGTGGAATGTCACGGCTTATATCTAGATGTCCCCCCAAAGCCTCCTGTGGTCATAAGTGATGAGTTTCAAAAGTGGCTGGAGTAGGGAGTGTAAATGTGGATTAAGGGACAAAGAGTGATGTGATGCTGGGACAAAGGGTGTGCAGCATGGAAGCCCCACCCTAGGTTTGGGTGGCACCAATCAATATGCTTGTAGCCCGAGTGGGATATAAAGGGACAGAAAGAAGGTAGCCTTGCTGCTTCACTGCTTGCTGCCTTCTGCCTGCCATGCTGTGAAGTGTTTCTCCTCTGCAGTGCCTCGCTGCCATGCTGCCCTGCCTTAGAGCCAGCTGACTATGGACTGAAACCTCTATAAACTGAGCTGAAATAAATCTTTCCTCCTTTCCTTGAAATAAACCTCTCCTCCTGAAATGAACTTGTGACTGTTGAGTATTTTGGCTCAGCAACAAAAAGTAAGTGAGACATAGCCTGAAAGGAATATAAGGGGGAAAGAAGGAAGGCAGGTCCATTGTTGCCTCTTGTCTGCCCTGCCATGGACTGTTTCTTCTCTGTGTTGCCTCTCTGCCATACCAGCCTGCCTTGGAACCAGCTAACAATGGACTGAAACCTCTACAAACTGTGAGCTGAAATAAACCTTTCCTCCTTTAACTTGAAAGTTTGGATCTTTTGTCCCACCAACAAGAAGGTAACTAAGACAAAGTATCTTAATCTTTGCTCATTTACCAACCTTTTCTTCTACTTTCCAGAACATTTCCTTAAGTTTATCTTCCAAACTCTCCAATGAATTATTAAGAATTTACTCAACATATTTTAAATTTCTTTTATTGGAAGATCCTGAGAGGAGCCAGAAGTGAAAACCGAGACGGAAGAAAAGAGGAGAAGGAGGAGAAAGTGCACGAACCCTCCCTTATGCCCGGAGGCTTCTATGTTCTGGAATGGTGGAAGCCCACCTAACGCCAAGTCCTCAGATTGCAAAGGGGTCCACGACTGACTTTGGAAAAAATAAGAAAAATTCACCCAAGCTTGGGTAATTATGCTGTATCACGAAAGGTCAGCAAATATAGTTGGTAGAGGATTTAGAGGCAAATGTTAAGAATTCAAGTCTAGGCTTGGCCATCACCAGCTGTTGGTTTTGGGCAAACCGTGACATTCTTGAACATTTTGCTCATCTACAAGATGGGAAAATAATCTTCATCATATCTATTCTCAAGGATTGAAGGGGGTATATAAGACTATAAATGTAAAACTGCTTTTCAGGTTGTAAGTACTTGACACATTTGAACATATAGGTGCATTATTTGTGGTGCCACTGTTACTAAAATGAAATACCTGAGGTTGGGTAACTTATAAAGAGATTTATTCAACTCATAGTTTTGGAGACTAGAAGACCAAACAGCTTGACACTTGCTCTGGGAAGAGCTCCCTGGACTCATCGCAAATGCTGGATGGTATCATAGCAGGGACACATGTGAGACAAGAGGTCACACAGTGCTGCAATCATGGACTGAGTCCACTGCAACTGGGAGCCAAAATAAGACTCTCCTCAAGTAAGTCCCAAGTATTAGATATTTTGTCATAGTAATAGGAAAATGACAAAGACAGAAAATTGGTTCTAAGAGTGGGTCATTTCTCTGATTGTACCTGACCATGTGATTTAAAAGATTTTGGAGCTGGTCTGAGGGAGGAATTTAGAAATATTTGAAGAAATGAGCCAGGGGACTTAGAATACTATAACTGAGTTTGATGAGTGCCTTTGGACAGAGCTCAGAAAACCAGAATGCTGATAAGAATGCTGACAATAGAGGCCAGACACATGAAGTTTCAGATGGGAATGAGGATTCTATTGGAAACTGGTCTAGAGGCCATAGGTGTTGTGAGGTTTTGTGTCTAGATGTGCCCCCAAAGCCTCATGCAGTCTTAGATGAGGCTTTTTCAGAAGTGGCTGAATCTAGAGCCTGTGATGCTGAAATGAAGGGTGTGTGATTCCTAAAGGAGTCCACTGACTGGTTTAGCAGCACCCTAGTCCCGGTAGCCTAGATAAAGTACAAAAGGGCAGAAGGACACTGTTAAGGTCCCCTTGTTGCTCTACTACCTCCTGGCCACCACGAACTGTTTGTCCTGTGTGACACCCCTCTGCCATGCCACTCTACCTTGGAGCCAGCCAACTATGGACCGAAACCTCTACAAACTGTGAGCCAAATAAACTTTTCCTCTCTTACCATGTGGGTGTTGGATATTTTGTCTCAGCAATGAGAAAAATAACTAAGAAAGGTGCTCTATTCTGACAAGGAAGTTTTCAAAGTTTTGCCCATATGCTGAGATTTTCTGGGAGACTGATAATAAGGGTGATAGACTAATCTGGTCAAGGAAATTTCAAGGCAGCCCAAAATTCAGGCTGCAGCATAGGTACTACCGGATGCTTTTAGCCAGATTTATAATGAGAATCAGCACCAAAGAGCTGAATAATTGGAAAAGTTTTGCTGGTGGGCAGAAAAGAAACACCTATAAATTTGAGGCCATGAAGATGCAGGTTGCCGAAAAGATTCATTCAAACTGAGCCAGCACTTTACCTCAGGAAAAGGAAGATGGCTTGGAAGTATCTCAGAAACTGGCCAGACTCTGTTCTTCATAGGATAAAGGATGCAAATCTGTAAATCTTTTATTTGAGAAGAGAGCCCCTGGGCCCTCTGCTTAAAAAGGACCACCTAGGGAACTGATCCCCAAGATTCACTGCATTGTGCTCAGCCATCCAAGCACTCAACAGCCACTGTAGCAAGGATCCGAGGGGCCAGACCTCAGCATTATCCATGTGTGTCAGGTTTTTAGGTTATGCAGAATGAAAGAGTTCTAGGGTCACAGAGCCTTCCACTCATATTTCAGAAGAAAGCTTGTGCCTGAAGAACCAGGCAAAAATGTACAACAAGGTCACAGTCCCTGCCAGAAGCCCATGAGAGAGCAGTACATAAAAATGTAACAGTGAAGTCCAAGGTGCAGTGGAGACAGCAGGAAGTTGGAGATGCCAGGAACGTGGAAAGTCTCCTGAGGAAAGCTCCAGGCAGTGGGTGGAGACACCATGAGAAACACTGCAGGCTGCAGACACCAGGCCACAGGGGCAGAACTGCTGAGAGCACATTTCACTACAACCTACCCCATATGCCAGACATACAGCTACAAAATCTGATATGTGCCGTGCTGGATTTTGGTCTTGCTCTGGTCCAATTTCTGTCTATTTCCCTGTTCCTCCCTTTCGGAATGGAAATGTTTACCTTGTGCAGCATCGTGTGTTGAAAGGGTTTCAGTTTCTTTTGTATTTTTACAGAGGCTCACAGCTAAGAGTTTTCCTTGAATCTCAGAAAAGACTTCAGACTTGAACTTTTCAGCAGTACTGGAACCATGAAGACTTTGGAAACTCTTAGAGATGCACTGACTGCATTTTCTATAATGAGCTGGACATCAGTCTTTTGGGGGCCAGGAATGAATCCAGAAGTCTTGGTTCAGAGGTGGAGCTTTTGGAAGGTAATTGGATCACAGTGACACTGAATGTGCTGTTAGGAGGTGGGGCCTGGTCATAAGAGGCAGTTGCTGGGGGTGTGACCTGGAAGAGTACTTACCCTTGTTCCTGGCTTCTCCTTCTTCTCTCTGATTCGTGGCCATCATGAGCCGAAGAGCTTTCCTCCACCATGTCACTTCTGCTTTGAAGCCAGTCAAGTGTGGACTTAACCTACTGAAACCATGAGCCAAAATACACTACTCCTTTAATTTCCAGGTGTTGGGTATTTTATCCCAGTGACAGAAAAGTGACTAAGACAGGAGGAGGCAGGAAACCAGAGCGGGGGCAAAAGCCAGACTTGCTCGTTTTATAATTTATAATTTTCAAGAATGAACTCAGGGTCCCACAAGCACTACATCAATCCCTTCCCAGGACAGCAACTCCAGTGACCTAATCACTGCCCACTAGGCTCCATGTCTTACAGGTTCCATGACCTGACAGCCTCACCACACTGCTGACCAAGCTTCCAGCACACCAAGCCCTGGAGGCCACGCTGCAGCCACCCAGAGGAGAGCATGACAGAAGGCCGGACTGGGAACATGGGAAGGACATCAGCCCAGTGCCACCCAGGCTCACCCCATCTTGAGCTCCCAGTCCTACTGCCAGAGGAGGGGGCTAGGATTGCCGACAAAAACTCATGCACACATCTCAGTGGCCTGGGATGACTCAGAGCGGCTGAAGTGTTTTCACATGCACATCCATCTCCAAATCCAATCTGAACTGGCCACTGAAATCTTTTGCTATCTGTCAGTTTGGAGCATGCTAGGAATGGTAATTACCAAATTTTGAAAGATTCACTGGCACCATTAGAATGAAATTCATCTTCAGAACAAAGAAGTCTTGCTCACTTTTGCATACAAATAAAACCTGAACAAAAGCCTGGGATAGCTTTCACTTTCCTCCTTGGCAGAGTTCCTGTCCTCTAGAAATGGAAGGGATTTTAAAAGGCAGCATGCTTTGCAACTTTGTTATTCTTCATTAGAAAAAGCACTGTGGAGGGAAGAGGTGGGGAATTGCTATATTGAGACTTAGTCCACTTATCAAAGTACCTACAGCCTTTTCTTCAGTGCCTACTTTGTGCTAGGTGCTTTTTCTGTTACATCATTAAATCCACCTAACAATTATGTAAGAAAACTATTGCCACCTTCATCTTACTCCAAATAAACCTGGGGTATGAAGAGATGAAGTCATTTATCCAACTAAATGCAGAACTCACATTTGGGCATGGAGGATTCCATGCCAGTGCTCTTTTCAAAACATGAATCGAACCTTCCCTCAGAAAGAGAGGAGGGGAGACTCGGCCTTTCCTTCCCCCATGGGGTGCCACTCACCGAGTTCTGAAGTCTGCAGCCAGTGGGGCTGGGTTTGCTCTGAGACTCCTTGTGTAGAGCAATTTCAAAAGAGCTGGCAGATGAGGCTTCTTTCAGATCACTTCCATGTGCGAGCTTGAGAGTAACTGGAAAGTGCTCCATGACTTAGGGCAGGCGACACCATGCACACAATGACAGTAGGGCTCCCTCCTTTTCACCCCAAACACAGGCAAGTCCATTCTTCTCTAAAGGAACGAAGCTGGCCCTGTGGGTCTCCCTCTGTGGGTGGGGAATCTGGTAAAGAGCCCTGGACGTGGGCCCAGAGTCCTCCCACCCCAGCTCCACTTCTACTCACCTTGTAACCTTAGGAAGATTCCTTTTGGAGCCTCAGCAGTCAGAGGGCCTGCAGGACACAGCCCACACTGCCAGGAGGGATACCATGACTGGGCCACCCTGAGAAGCGGCAGCACAGTGCAGAAAACGCATTTGGGGACACTGCCTGGCTACAACACTTCCCAAACGTCATTAATTCACTCGGTGTCCACATGTTCAGTTGTTTAATATTTCGATGAGGTGGTGCTGAAGCCTAAAGCTAAGCCCTGGCAAAATGACTCAGAATGCCAAATAAAATGAAGCTAATCTGTGTTTTCCTATAACACATAAATTAGACATGAAAAACTCCTAGGAGACACATAAGTCACCCTGACTGCGCACACACTGATTCACTTGTCAACTTACACTCTTAAAAATAGGAGCATTGCATTTTTGAACGAGTCACTCAGGAGAGAGAACTAATTCTCCATCTTAAGCATCTTCTTATTTTTCTGTGAGCAAGGCTGAAAATGCCACAGGGCCAGTGGGGTTGCATATTGTTTTTGGTTTTTTTTTTTGGTACCGGGGATCGAACTCGGGTCTTTGCGCTTGCGCAGCAGGCGGCAAAACCACTGAGCTAAATCCCTGGCCCTGCATATTGTTTTTATAGTTCAAAATGTTTAAATATACAATACAAACAACCAGTGGCTTGGG
Source organism: Heterocephalus glaber (assembly GCF_000247695.1). Next base: position 897,692 of record NW_004624738.1, on the reverse strand, counting down.
AAGGACAGGAAATCTCTCACATGTGAAGTGAGACTTTGGAGCCATGGAGCTGCTTCCAAGGAGACCTGCTTCCAAGGAGACCTGCCCCAAATGGAATCAAACACGAGAACCAACCATCCCGGCAGGTTTTCTGCTACAGGAAAGCACTTCTCCTTGAGGTTTTAGTAAGGATGTGGCTGCTGGTAGTCTGAACCCTTCCACTCTTCTCTCATGGCCAAGACTCTGCACTGGGGCCTGGCCAGCCCCTCCCTGCTCAGTGTGCACTAGACTGAGGAGGAGGGACTAGGCAGCTACAGCCATTCCCTGCAGGCCTGACCTGACTCAAATGCTGTAGCAGGTGATAGCAAATCTCCTTTGTTGTTGCTATTTTTGTGATTTTAACTTTCCTATAACATAATTTTAAACTTACAGAAAAAAGTTATAAAACTTTTCATCTAACATAACCAAGATAATTTATAAAACTATGAACCCAGGAAACTAACATGGTACAATACTATTAACTAAAGAACAGACCAACATTTTGCAGCCACAAACAATGCTGCAATGTAAAAACTTGCACAAGTATTTTCATATCCTTGGGGTGCATCTGCAGGGTGGATTCTTAGAGTGAGGATCAAACCTTAGTGAGTAGCTAGTTCGCCCAGGCCTGGCCAGATCCCACTCTGGAAGGCTGTGTGAGTTTCCTTCCCAGCCCCAGCACATGGACCTGCTCCTCACAGGGTTGCTAACAGCATGTGTGTCGGACTTTTTCATTTTTATTAATCTGATGGGTGAGAAATGGGATTTTGTGAGTTTTAATTTCCATTTCTCTAATTATGAGTGAGTTTGAGCATTGTCCATGTGTTTGAAGGCCGTCTGCTTTGTTTCAATTGTCATGCCAAGGAAAAGCAGAGAGGACAGACTGGATCAGAGCATCCACTGATCCCAGCGGCGTGCGGGCAGAGTGAAGACCACAGGTTCTCTGGTCCAAAGTCTGCAGGCCTGGGCAGCACCTGTCCCTCCCTCCGCTGGCTGTGTCTCATGGGGCCCTGGAACCTCCCGTCCTGCCATCAGACCCAGGAGCTCTCCTTTCCCCCGTAAACTGGACCTGTCTGAAGAGCAGGGGCTTGGAGGAAGGTGAGAACGTGAGCAGCGTCCTAGCTGTGTGTTTCACTTTATTGCTTCACTTCCAGTCTCCATTTCTTCGTTTTTACAGCAGTGACGAATGCAGTCTCTCTCCCTTTCACACAGTCTCAGAGATTAACTGAGTCAGTAAACAGAAGCTGCTCCCTCGAAGCTAATAGGCGAGGGACTCTAAGGAAACATGCTTTCTCCTGAGCTGCCCTCCTCCCCGCAGGCCACAGAATGGCCCTCCGACACCTGCTATGTTCCTGGGCAGCGCTCAGCTGGGGGATGGGGGTGCCCAGCAAAGAGACTGGAGCGCAGACATTGCCTCAGTGACCTTGGAGCGGGAAGACAGGGAGCCTTCAGAAACCAGGATTTAGGCACTGCGACACGTAAATCAGGAAAATAATCAGGGTGGGTAGGGGACAAGTTGCCAAATTTCATCAATAAAAATACAAGATAGCCAGCTAAATTTGAATTGCAGACCCTATGAATGAAAGATACTTATATAGGATATTCTTCTAAATGTAGAAACCTCATAGTATTATTTTAAATACATTGTTGAAATATACTTATTTGATAAGACTAGGTTTTCCAGGTAAAGTACAGGACACAAATTCGAATTTCAGATAAACAATAGATTTAGGGTATAAATATGCACCACATATGGCATGGGGTGTATTTATACTAAAAATCATTTAGTTGTCTGAAAACCCAATTTAACAGGTAATCCTGTGTTTTACCCGGCAGCCTCAGTAGGGAGTTTTGCTACCTCTCTGAAAATGACTTGCCTCTTCTCCCTGTGTGCAGCGGGTCCCAGCCACGGCCCACTCGGGAGACCACTGCACTAGCTGCTGTCCAAGGACAGGGGCCAAGCACATGGTACAGGTGAGGAAACTCAATCAAGAGAGGCTTCCATGGACAAAACACACCTTCACTTGCCCCTGACAGAAAAACCCAACTCCGGCTACAGCACACAAAAAGATGAACTACTGCCCCATGTAACTGAAAGTGCGGGAAAGAAAGAGTTGAGCTGCGTCCCGATGAAGGGCAGCAGCACTGTGAGTAAGAGCATCTCCTCTTTGTCCCCCAGCTGAGCTCCTCTCTCCTGGCTTCATGCTCGGGCGAGCATCCCCACATGGAGGCAGCCAGAAGTTTCAGCTCACCTCAGAACTAGCCTATGTCCTGTTTCTTTCTGCAAAGGTTCGGACAGACTCTAAACCACTTGGTCATGCCCAGTCTTGTGGCCGAAAAGTGGAAGTATTAGCCCCAACAGAGAACAGATGAGTGGATTCCCCAAACTATTGATGGCTTTTGCCACCAAAGAAGTGAGCAAAGGAAAACATGCACAGAGAAGCAAAAACTACAGTGACTGCATCGCTCAAACAAAGTTGGTTGGTCAGTGAAGCTTCCGATAACAAAAGAGAGTTTCACTGTTATGGGTTCAAGAACAGCAGGGTAAGGCATCCGAGCAGGAATAGGATGGGTGGTAAATGATTGCTCCACAGTCTTCTGAATAAAGCAGTTAGAACTAATATGAGACCAGGGGGATAATGAAATAATGAAAATAAGGTTTACCATCCTTTATTGGTCTAGAGAAAGTAAGGAGGAAATCCACATGGGGAGAAGGTTTAATAAATTATTGGCATTAACAGACAACAAAATAATTGCAAGATTCTACGAAGATACGAACTGGAACGGAAAAGGTATTACTGTCACACAGTAGGAGGGGATTGGCACTGGGCTCAACACACCAGGAAAGAAAGCATGTGTACCCGTTTACCTCGTCCTTACGATGTCGCCCCTCCACAAACACAGCTCACAAGAAGGCAGCCTTCAAGAAGCTAATAACCTTTTCTGAATGGAAGAATCCAATAATTATTAAATGCTGCAAGCTTGAAATTACTTGCTTTGATGGAAACAATGTTTCCAGAGACCAGTCAGCCCGGAAATCAAACAAGTAGCTTAAAATGGTGACTCGAGGTGAAGGCCAGGAGGCCTGTGAAGGGAATAATACCTCATACCTCCAAGGAAAGATTAATTGGAATTCACGGCAGGACCCGGAGAAGTGGGCACTGCAGTCTGACCCACAGACACAGCTCTCAGAGAGCAGGAGAAGCACCTGGCTGCTCTTCCGTAGGGAGCTGCACAAGGGAGCCGAGGTGCAGAGTGCAACAGGGCAGTGCAGAGCCAGGCGTGGCCTCCAGGTTCCCCTCTGCTCTGCAGCCAGAGTCCTGCCCTGGCCTCCAACACTCCACCAAGGAAAGCCACTGTTCTTTACTAGACTTTAGGATACAGACCTCAGATACGAGGGAGGCTGAGTTAGGAAACAAACGCTGCTTAAGCCCATAAAGACGTAATGCAGAAAATCTTGTATTTTGTAACTAAAAGCATCTGAATGTGTACAAAAGATGTGATAGACGAAAAGCTGGGTGAAATCAATCTCAAGCTAGCTCCATTGAATAAGTTCTGGGGAGCCCCACACGGCCCAGTCTCTGCACGGAGCTGCATTCAAAGGAAACACAAATCAGATCCGTGTCGTATTAGTGAAAATTGTTGGTCATTAAAAGGATCGGTGGCGCTGGGCACAGTGGCACACGCCTGCAGCCCCAGCGCTCTGCGAGGCTGAAGCAGGAGGAACGCAAGATTGAGCCCAGCCCGTGTGACAGGGACTTGGTGAGACCTTAGCCCGGTGCGAAGAGTCTGGGTTCAGTGCGGTGAGGGGAGGGAGAGGGAGGGAGTGGAAGAGGAAGAGACCGCCTGCTCTCCTCGCCCGCCCAGGCGCCACACCTCGGCGCCCCCTCCTGGCCCTCTCCCCCTCCCGCTCCCTCCCTCCCTCCCTCCCTCCCTCCCTGCCTCCCTCCCTGCCTCCCTCCCTGCCTCCCTCCCGCCCGCCTTGGCGCGCGCACAGCGAGCCCCTCCCGGCCGGAGCCCGTGCTTCCACCGCTGGTTCCCAGCTGTGGCTCCCGCTCCTCCACTCGGGGGAATGAAGAGCCCAGGCTTCGTGCCTGCCCGCTCTGCCTCTGCTCCCCACAGGGAAGCCCCGGGTGCCTCCCCTGGAGCTCAATTCTTTGGCTCTGTTTTCCTTAAAAGAGACTCTCGGGGAGCATTTCCCCTTATTACCTTATTACGTGCATGGCTCCTACTTGATCCCCCCCAGTGGGAAACAGTGGAAGAGAAGCTGAGGACAAAAACTTCGGAAAAAGAACTCACAAAAATCCCCTTTAAAACCCTGTAGTGACTGAAGGAGAGCAGCTGAATGGCACAGAAGAAATAACAAGAAAGACTCTGCGTTAGAAATCCCCCTGGCCACCCTGGGTGAAGGGAGCTTGGCAGGGAGCAGGGAACACTGCCCACCACGCTGGGCTTCCGGGGAGCCTGGGAGGGAGGAAGCAGGGCCCAGGAGACGGGATTTCACTCAAAGACCGGCGGTTAGTTTGCACGACCATGTTTGCAGCAGCATTATTCACAATAGCCCAAAGCAGGATGCAACCCAAGGGCCCATCGACAGGCACGGACAGACAGTGCAGTATGTGCGACAGAGTATTCACATGCAGGCTGCCAAAGTCGCAGAGAAAGAAAGAACTGGAGGGCCAGGGCCAGGGGAGGGAGCATGGGGATGCTCTTTGATGGCTATAGAACTTCAGTTTAGCAAGATGAAAGCGTTGTCGACTGAGTGCACCACTGTGAAATGCCCAACGCTACAGAACTGTGTACCTACAAAGTGGCTCAGACGGTAAGTTCTACAGACCTCTATTTCTATTTTACCTCAATTGCATTTTCATTGTCATTTTTAAAAAACAAACATGGGCAGAAAGACACAAAAGACATGACAGTGTAAACAATGTGTATAGAATAGAGAGAAGGTGGAAGACAGGTGCTGTGAGGCTAATGAGAATGTGGAGGGGAATGGTAGCAGAGGCACAGCCCAAGACACACAGGGAAGGGCTCCACCCACCAGGCTGCACTGCCGGTGCACGCCGCTGCCCAGCAACTAACTCCAGGGAGCATCAGCAGCAAAGCTCTGCTCCTCCAAAATGCAGGTGTGGCAGGGGTAGGCTTACTGCGTCCTCAGCAACACATGCTGACCAAGCTGGCCAGAGGTGGCAGAAAAGCAGTGTGGTCCCCCACGCAAACTGTCCCTACTGACCAAAGGGTAAGGGTGCCTCAGGTCTCAGAACCGCAGTCGAGCCAGCACTGGGACAAGGGACTTCAAGCTTTCTTGGCACTGCCCTAACCAGTCACATGACCAGGGAGTGACACTTTCACGTGGCCACTTTCAGATTCTGCTTCCTCGGGGTTCTGGAGACTAGAAGTCCGAAGTGAAGGTGCAGTGGATTCAGTTCCCGGCCACCGGCTCACTGAGCCCTGCCATGGCAGAGGGAGAAAGCTCTCTGATGGCACTAATCCTGCCATGAGGAGCCCACCCCAGAGAATTGTGGTGTCAGCTTGAATGAAAAGCACTTGGTGGATCAGCTTAGCACAGTTCTGGAGGGTTGACTTATGGAGAGGGAAGAATCACCCTGGATGTGAGTGACAGTGACCAGTAGGCTCGAGACCTGTATGGAAGACAAAGGGAAAGAAGAAACAAGTCCCACATTTTGCTTCTCCACAGGCACTCCAGGCTTCACTACTGCCTTTGGATATCTGTCTCCTGGCTCCTGGCAGAGACTCCCCAGCCTTCTAGCTGAGATCCCTCAGGCTCCCAGCTCAGACTTCAGTCTTCCAATGCAGACCCTTCCATTTCCGGATACAGACTTGGATTCACACAGGACTCTGAAGTGAGCTCTAGGGCTCTGACCTTTGACTGGACCCTGTAGCAGTCCCTCACACAGGTGGCCCTTTGCATTCTTCTACCCTTGATTCTGCAGGGAGTCACTGTAATATATTATATAGCTAGATGATAGATGATAGACAGCTAATTTTATATTGAATCTGTCCCTCTCCTGTACCATAACTAATACAAATTTTGGCACCAGAGAAGTGGTGTTGTTGCTGTGATACTACCTGATTATACAGTCCTGAAGCTTTTGGAACTGGCTGGCAGGATGAGGTTGGAAAGGTTTGGAGATGCCAGCTGGAGAAGGAGCCTTCAAATGCTGTAGCTGGGCTTGATGGGAGATTCTGTCAGAACTCAGAAGACTGGAATCCAGCTAGCAAAGGATCAAGCTAGCTTGAGCTAGCAGGCTCAGGAGGTTTCAGTTGTGAAGAAGGAATCCAGAGTATGTGTATCATGCTTTGGCCGAAAATGTGTCTGTATTTTGCTCATGTCCTGAGACTGTGTGGGAGAAGTGAGGGTAAAGGCAGTGGACTAATTTATCTGATGGAGGAAATTTCAAGGCAACCAATCAGGTTGTGGCTTGGGTACTATTGGGGGCTTTTAGCCAGGTCTACATTGTGAGTGAAGAGCAAACAGCCTAGCAGAATAATTTTAAATGTTTTGAGTTTGGCCAGAAAGGAAGATGTGGTGAAGTTTGAGCCTGCAAAGAGGAAACACAGTAGAACTTGGTTGCTGGAACGATTAGCATTAAAAAGAAGCTCAGTAGTTTCCAGGAAGATGGTGGAGTGGTGAACAGCAGAGAAAGAGCCTGTCCAATATTTGGTGTCCTGACACTGGAATATAACAGTGTGAGGAGGAGAAGGAGGAGGGAAGTGGGTCCCAGGGGCCCAGGAAGGATCTGAGGTGAGAACTGAAGTCCACAGGGAGAGTGAAGAGAGAGACTTCAATGAAGAGGAGGGAGGTTCCAAGCAGTGCTCCCTCCCAGAGAACAGACTCTCAGCAAGGGAATGACAGGCCAAGCCTGCAGATGTACAGTGACTGCTGGAAACCCCAGAGGCCTCCATGGAGAAACACACCAGTGGCACGGAGGAGTGGTCACACCAGACTGCAGTGCTGGTGAGTTATCCAGGTTCAGACCTCACCCAGGAGAGGGTGACTGGCTGGTAGCCATCTTGGACAGGGGCCAACGGAGCTCAGAACTCAGAACAGCTATGGCCAGACTCCATCTAGTGGCTTCCAGTGCCTTGATGTGAGTGCCAAGTTCAAATTAGCAGGAGGTCAGGGAGCGGAGTTCAAGCTGGCAGGAGACACACAGACTGTTGCAGGCTCAAGGAATCGGGTTCCAGCCTCATAGCAGAAACTGGCCCGAACTTCAGAGGAACTACAGGGGCAGCTGGCTGGGATTCTCCACTACCCCACCGTGAAGCTGCAGCTGGCTTGCTGGGATTACTCAATTCGGCTCTGGACTCTGTTTGCCCACACTGCCTAACAGTGACAGCACAGACACACCTTGAATTGGATGTTTTTAGATCTTTTTCTCTTTTTTCTTTTTTTCTTTTTTCTTTCTTTTTTTTCATCTTTCTAGTTCTTGTGTTTTTTCTTGATTGTTTGAACAGTTTCATGTTGTGCTGTTCTGTTCTTGTTTTTATTTTTTCCTTTTCTCTTTCCCACCTGTCTTCTTCACTAGTTTCCTAAAATTTGTTCTCCAGCTTCTGATCCCTTCTTCTTTTTCTGTTTCTGTTTTTTACCCCCAGCCCCTTTCGAATCTTCTCCCCTAAGGGTAAAACTGCCATACTAAGGGCTACAATTTGTCATTTTCTAGACTGTATTTAATGCTATTGTTATTGTTGATTGTACTACTTTAGCCAAGGTGACATAATTGTGCTAATCAGTTGTTCCTCCTGGTATACCAAGACTGAGATTGCCTAAGGGTGTTAAAAGAAAAAAACCTATAGGCCAGTCCCAAAGAACTGGCAGCTGGGCCAAGTAGGCAGAAACTTCTGATCCCCAGTAAATTAAAGAGGTAGGATTCTGCAACAGACTCAAAACCCAAAAGCTAGCTACACCTGGAAGGTCCTTCAGAGAGGTAGTCATTTCCTAAGGATTCTGAATACTGGCAATAAAGCTACCCGCCATAACCAATTTACAAGCATCAACCCAGGAACTGAACTTTTTAAAAAATAGAAAATGAGAAGACACTTATACAAGATGCAACCCCCACCCCCACCTAGACTTGCAGCTCACCAAAGACAAACCCCAGGAGCAATGAGGTGGAACAATCCAAAAGCCAACCGCCTGGACTCAGAAGTAACAAAGCAAGTGAATGAGGCTCTACAAAATATCAAAGCAGAAATAATTTCCCAGAAGCTACAGAGATGGTGACCAGAATGAAAGACACGTTCAGTGGCTCTAGAACAGATACAGATTTAAAAAATAGAGGGGCTCAAGAACATGATGGAAACCATGAACATTCAGCATGGGAAAGAAATGGAAAACATGGACACCCACCATAGGAAAGAAATGGAATCCATGAAACAGATTCAAACAAACATCCAGGAGATTAAAAACTCCATTGAAAGTATATCCAGCAGAAGGAGCCAATGTGAGGACAGAATATGAGATTTAGAAGACAGGATTGTGGTTAGCAATCATGAAAACAGAGATTTCTTAAAAATAGCAAAGGATCATGAGAAATTAATTCAGCAGGTGCTAGATGATGCAAACAAGAATAACATAAGATTGACTGGAGTCGATGAAAAAGCAGGAGATAGTGCAAATGACATAAAAAAAAAAACCTGTTCTCAGAAGTAATGGCAGAAAACTTCCTGAACAGGAAAAAAGAATTAGACATACAGATAAGTGAGACATATAGGACTCCAATTAGCCATGATCAAAAAAATCTTCTCCAAGGCATACAATAATCAAGACTCCAGAAATTCAACACAAGGACAGAATATTAAAAGCTGCTAGAGAAAAGAATCAAATCCCCTATAAAGGAAAGCCCATCAGAATCAGAGCAAACTCCTCAACACAAACTCTCAAGTCAAGGAGAGCTTGGAGTAAAGTATTTCAAGCCCTAAAGGAAAACAACCTCCAACCCAGATTGATGTACCCTGCAAAACTATCTTTCAAAATTGATGAAGAAATAAGATACTTCCATGACAAAGAGCATCTGAAGAAAACATGACCCCCAAACCTGCACCCAAAGTGTTCTGAAGGATATTTTAGAGGATTATAATTCCATGAACCCCAACAGAATGAATCCATCAGGCAATGAAAGAAATTAAACAGACTATGAAAGAAGGAAGCCAACAGCAGAAAAATAACATGACAGAGATAAGACAATACATATCAGTCATAACCATCAATGTTAACAGTCTCAATTCACCAATCAAAAGAAACAGACTGGAATAATGCACCAAGAAGCAAGATCCAACAATATGCTGCATATAAGAAACCATTTAATTCAGAAACAAATTCATAGTCTAAAAGTCAAGGGATGGAAAACAATATTCCATTCAACAGGAACCCAGAAAAAAGCAGGGGTACCTATTCTATTTCCGGGCAAAGTGGATTTCAAGCCAAGACTGATTAAGAGAGAAAAAGAAGGTCACTATGTCCTGATAAAGGGAACAATCCAAGAGGAAAAAATAACAATCACAAATATATATATATATTATATGCACCAAAGAGCAGCATACCCAACTATATAAACTAATATTAATGGACATGAAAAATCATGTAAGTACTAATACAGTTGTAATGGGGGACCTCAGTACTCCACTGTCACAAATAGATCAACTAGACAAAAAAATCAACAATGAAATATTAGAATTGATCAAAACTTTTGAACAAATGGACTTAGTAAATGTCTACAGAGTGTTCCACCCCACAACATCAAAATACACATGCTTCTCAGCTGCACATGGGACTTTCTCCAAAATAGACCATATACCAGCTCATAGAATATGCTTAAGTAAATGCAAAGAAATTTAAATTATGTCATGCATATTATCCAACCATAGTGCAATGAAATTGGAAATCAACAGCAAAAGAAACCACAAGAACTTCATAAACACATGGAAATTAAATTACACCCTCCTGAACAACCAATGGGTCACAGATGAAATTAAAGAAGAAATCAGACAGTTTCTACAATTAAACAATAATGATAATACAACATTCCAGAACTTATGGGGCACAATGAAAGCAGTCCTACAAGGGAAATTTACAGCGATGAATTCCCATATCAGGAAAACAGAATGGGCTCAAATAAACAACCTAACTTTGAACCTCAAGATACTAGAAAAAGAAGAACAAGTCAAGCCCAAAGTTTGTATGAGGGAGAAAATTATAAAAATCAGAGCAGAAATTAACACAACAGAGACTAAGGAAGTGATACAAAGAATCAATGAATTGAAGAGCTGGTTCTTTGAAAGACTAAATAAAATTGACAAACTCTTAGCCAACCTTATCAAAAAGACTAAATCCATGCAATTAGGAATGAAAAGGGTGAAATCACAACAGATCCTGCAGAAATCCAGATCATCAATATCTACTTTAACAAGCTGTATTCTAATAACATGAAAAATACAGAAGAAATGGACAGATTCCTAGATATGTGTGAATTTCCAAAACTGAATCAATAAGATATAGAAATTCTAAATAAAACAATATCAACCAATGAAATTGAATATATAATTAAAAAGCTACCAACAAAGAAAAGCCCTGGCCCTGACAGATTCACTGCTGAATTCTATAAGGAATTTAGAGAAGACCTAATGCTGCTACTCCTCAAACTCTTTAATGAAAGAAAGGAAAGCAATATTCCTCATTCCTGGAAGCAAGCATTACCCTGATTCCAAAACCAGAGCAGGATCCAACTAAAAAGGAGAATTATAGGCCAATATCCCTAATGAACATAGATGCAAAAATCCTCAATAAAATACTGGCAAACAGAATGCAGCAAATCATCAAGAAGGTTATACACCATGACCAAGTTGGACTCATTCCAGGGATACAGATATGATTCAACATATGCAAATCAATAAATGTAATACACTATATTAACAAAGCCAAGAACAAAAACTATATTATCCTCTCAATATATGCAGAAAAGGCATTTGACAAGTTCCAACACCCATTCATGATAAAAAAAACCTACAGAAAATTGGTATGAATGGTCTTTATCTCAATCTGATAAAAGCCATCTATGACAAACCAATAGCTAACATCACACTAAATCAACAAAAAACTGAAAGTTTTCACTCTAAAATCAGGAACAAGACAAGGATTTCCACTATCACCACCACTCTTTTTTTGTACCAGGAATCGAACTCAGGACCTTGCACTTGTGAAGCAGGCACAGTGCCACTGAGCTAAATCCCTGGCCCTCCACTCTTGTCCAGTATAGCTCTGAAAACACTACCCAGAGCAATTAGACAAGGGAAAGAAATGAAAGGAATAAGGACAGGAAAGGAAGAAGTTAAACTATCATTATTTGCAGATGACATGATATTCTATACAGAAGACCCCAAAAACTCCACCAGAAGACTTTTAGATTTGATAACTGGATTCAGTGGCATAGCCGGATACAAAGTCAACACTCAAAAATCAATATCCTTCCTGTACATGAATAACAGACTCATGGAGAGAGAAATTAGAGAAACAATCCTTTTCAGAATAGCATCCAAAAAAATGAAATACATAGGAATCAATCTAATGAAGGAAGTAGAAGACCTCTACATTGAAACCTATGGTACTCTGAAAAAGGAGATTGAAGAGGATATCACAAAATGGAAAAATATCCCTTGTTTTTGGATAGGAAAAACCAATATAGTGAAAATGGCCATACTTCCAAAATTGTTATACAGATTCAGTCCAATCCCAATTGAAATCCCAACAGTATAGCTCACAGAATTGGAAAACACAATCCTAAAATTCATTTGGAACTAGAAGAGACCTAGAATAGCAAAGGCAATTCTGGGCAACAAAGGCAAGGCAGAGGGCATCACAATCCCTTACTTTAAATTATGCTACAAAGCTACTGTGATAAAAACAGCATGGTAATGGCAAAAGAACAGATCCAAGGATCAATGGAACAGACTAGAGGATGCAGAAACAACTCCAGACATACTCAGCCACTGAATCTTTGATAAAGGAGCCAAACACCTTCACTAGAAGAAAGATAACCTCTTTAATAAATGGTACTGGAAAAACTGGCTTTCCAAATGCTGAAGACTGAAACTAAACTCATATCTTTCACCACACACTAACCTAAAATCAAAGTGGATCAAAGATCTAAATATCAAAATATGGGCTGGGGATTTAGCTCAGTGGTTCTGCCTCCTGCCCTGCAAGTACAAGGACCTGAGTTCGATCCCAGGTACCAAAAATAAAAATAAATAAATAAATAAAATTTAAAACAGAAATACTAAATCTGCTGGAAGAGAGGATAAGTAGAATGCTTGAAGACATAGGAGTAGGCAAAGACTTCATGAACAAAACCCAGACTGCACAGGAAATACTACAAAGAATCAACAACTGGGACCTCATCTTATTAAAAAACTTTTGCACAGCAAGAGAAACCAGCAACAGAGTGAAGAGACAACCCACAGCATGGGAAAAAATTTTACCAGCTATTCACCAGATAAGGACTATTATCTAGAATATATAAAAAATTCAAAAATATCAGACCCCTCAAATTTAAAGACCAGTCCAAAAACAGGCACCTGAAATGAAAAGACACTTCTCAAATGAAGACTTAGAAACAGCAAATAAATATATGAAAAAATGTTTAACATCACTGGTCATTCATGAAATACAAATAAAAAACACTGAAATTCTATCTCACTCCAGGAAGAATAGCTGCTATCAAGAAATCAACCAATAACAAATGCTGGGGGACTGTGGGAAAAAAAGGGACCCTTCTCCACTATTGGTGGGAGTATAGACTGGTACAACCACTGTGGAAATCAGTGTGGAAATTTCTTAAAAAACTAGAACTCGAGGTTCCATTTCACCCAGCTATACCTCTTCTTGCTATCTTCCTGAAAGAATTAAAAGCATCATACCACAGCAATATATGCACACCCATGTTTATAGCAGCACAGTTCGTAATAGCTAAATCTGGAAATAACCCAAATGTCCATCAACTGATGAATGGATAAAGATGGGGTTTTCTTATACAATGGAGTACAACTCTGCCATAAAGAAGGATGAGCTTTAGACATTTATAGCTACATGGATGGACCTTGAGATCATACTCCTAAGTGAAATAAATCAGACACACGTGTTTAAATACTGCATTGTTTCTCTGGTGTGAGGGACCGAAAGTGGAAATAAGGACTGAAATCTGTAATGGATGTTGGGAAATGGGATGAAAATGTTCGAATGGGAAGGGGAACAAGGAAGGAGGGAGAGGAAAATGAAGGAAGGGACAAAAAAGTAAAAATAGAAGGGAAAAAATAGAAACAAAGCTTTTGTACATAGAGAGAAGAGAGGGACTGAAGGGGAATGGGATAAAATAAAATAAAATTTACTTTTTGAAAAAGAAGCCAAGTACTTTGCAATAGAACAGTAGGAAAGTATCTTGAGGGAATGTGAGGAGCCAGGAAGGTTCCATCCTTGGCAGGCTCCAAATTTCAAAGGCGAGAGACTTTGCTTTGAGATGACAGTCCCAAGGCACCATTCTCCAAAATGGCAGAAGCCTAGGGAATGGGAATTGATTCCCCAGGATTCAGGTCACCATGCTCAGCCGTCTAGGCCCTCAGAAGCTTCCGCAGCCACCCAAAATATGCACAAGGACTCAGCTTCTGCTCCAGCTGGCAGCAGACCTTGGTAGCATCCACGTGGCGCTGGTTTTAGGTGCATGCAGAATACAGAGTTGTGGGATCAGAGAGGCTTGCACTCAGATTTCCTAAGAAGGCCTGGGAGGCCAGGGCAGCGTATGAGAAGCCTGAAGTACAGTGGGGACCACGGGAAGTTGGCGAAGCCAGGAGCATGGGTCGTATGAGGAAAGCTGCAAGGAGGGAGCAGAGCCAGCCACGAGAGAAGCTGGGAGCTACAGGCACCAGCCATGCTGTAAGGGTGGAGCCACGTAAGCCCTTTGGAGTTCACATCTAACCCCAGATTGCCTCAGACGCTGGACATGGAATTATGGGGTTTAATGTTTACGCTTGGTCTTGTTTCAGCCCCATTCCTTTCTATCTCCCTATTTCTCATTTTTGGAATGGGAATGTTTACCCTGCGTCTTTGTATGTAGGCAGTATTTAACTTTCTTTTCATTTTTCAGTGGCTCACAGCTAAGAGTTTGCCTTAAACTTAGAGGAGACTCCGGACTTGGACTTTTGGGCAATGGTGAAACTCTTAAGACTTTGGCAACCCTGAGATGAACTAAATGCCTTTGCATGAAGGGATGTGCATGGGTCTTTGGGCGCCAGGGTGAGCTGTTATGTTTTGTGTGCAGATGTCCCCCTAAAGCTTCATGCACTCAAGATGGGGCTTTTTGAAGGTCAATGTGATACAAGGGGAATTGATGTAACTCCCAAACCTGCTAGATAACTGAACTGCAAGTTCATGTTCTCTAAAATCAAAGAATGAATTCTAGGAACAGCAGAAATTAAGAATAGGAAAAATTTATTGTGGCTTCTATCTAAGAGAGACGGAAGTGAGACCAGAAAGTGGGTTCCCTGGGACCTGTTTCTCAAGGGGTTTGTATGGAGCAAAGCCACAAGGTAAGGCAAGTTCAAGGTGGGACAAAACTATAGTCAATTAGTGACATTACAAGTGCAGTTGCTTAGAAGGCAGGAGCAAGTGAAAAGTCCTCAACCATTTCAGATCTGCTTGATGAACCAGTGCATCACCATGCTGGCTGCAAGGCTTGTGTGTTTTCGGACATTACCTTCCAAGGTTTTCCTCCCAGCATTCACCAAGGCCTCCTGCCCTGTTGTAAAGAGTTCCATCATGACTAGAGGTCCCATTTGACCCAGCTATTCCCCTGCTGGGGATCTTCCCCAAAGAATTAAAAGAATCATACCACAGTGATATATGTGCACCCATGTTCACAGTAGCGCAGTTTGTAATAGCTAAAACTTGGAAACAGCCCAAATGCCCATCAACTGGAGACTGGATAAAGAAAATGTGGTTTTTTTACTAAAATGGAGTACTACTCAGCCATAAAGAATGAGAAACTAGAGACATTTATAGCTAAATAGATGCATATTGAGGACATACTCTTAAGTGAAATAAATAGGACACACGTGTAAATACTGAATAGTTTCTCTGGTGTGAGAAACTGAGAGTGTAAGTAAGGGTTAAAATGAATAATTGATAATTTGAAATAGGAAGAAAAGGTCCAAAGGGGTAGGAGAAGTGGGAGGGGTAGAGGAAAGGAAAGAAGGGAAAGGAAAACTTACGAGAAAAGGAAAAAATGGAAACAAAGTCTTTGTAAATAGGGAAGGGTGGAGGGGTGAAGGGCGCACAGGTAATGGGGAAAAAATAAGAACCAAAATACATCATGTACAGGTACAAGCACCCAATGATAAATGTAAATGTACTGTACAACTGTACACCTAAAATGTACCCATAAAAGAATCTAAGGGAAAAAAATAAAATAAAAAGAGTTCCATCCCCAAAAATCAGTGGCTCTCAACACCCAGCAGGAAATATGCCACCAGGTCAAGAATTGGAATCTGCCATGCAAAAACTGCCCAAGAGCTCAAAGAGGCAGCATTGGAATCATCAATGGAAAAATATTTAAAACTGACCAGATGGAAGATGGCTTGTTGCTGGAGGGGCTGCCATTGCTCTTGGAGCATTGTGCTACTACGGCTTGGGAATGTCTAATGAGACTGGGGCGACTGAAAAGGCTGTAACTTGGCCTCAGTATGTGAAGGGTAGGATACGTTCCACCTACATGTACTTAGCGGGAAGTATTGGTTAACAGCTTTGTCTGCCTTGGCAGTAGCTAGGAGTCTTGTTCTCATGAACTTCATGATGAGAGGCTCTTGGGTGACAACTGGTGCAACTTTTGCAGCCATGATTGCAGCTGGAATGATGGTATGATCCATACCGTATGAACAGAGTCCAGGCTAAAAGCATCTTGCCTGGTTGCTCCATTTTGGTGTGATGGGTGGTGGCACCCCTGACCATACTGGGCGGCCCTCTCCTTGTCAGAGCCACCTGGTACACTGCTGGCATCGTGGGCGGCCTGTCCACTGTGGCCATGTGTGCGCCCAGTGAGAAGTTTCTGAACATGAAAGTGCCCCTGGGTGTGGGCCTGGGTCTGGTCTTCACGTCCTCACTGGGATCCATGTTTTTTCTACCTCTGTGGCTGGTGCCACATTGTACTCAGTGGCAGTGTATGGTGAATTAGTTCTTTTTAGCATCTTCCTTCTGCGTGATACTCAGTAATCAAACGTGCAGAAATAACACCAATGCATGGAGTTCAAAAGTATGATCCCATCAATTCTATGTTGGCAATCTATATGGATACATTAAATATATTTATGTGAGTTGCAACTATGCTAGCAACTGGAAGCATCGGAAAGAAGTGAAACTACTGAGCCTGATGTCTACTGAATCAGACATCTCTTGTTTAGTAGGGGAGATGCTCGTTACATACTTTGCATAAGCCACTATTGTTGAGGTTTAGAGGATAAGAACGTGTCCATACATTTAAAATGTTCCAGTAACGAGACCCTCAGGTCAGCTTTTTCTTTTCGGGAATAAATTCAGTAATTCTCTTCCAAATAAGTGCATCAATATGTCCAACTCTTGTGTTTGACAAATTTTAGAAAATTTTATTTAACAAATGTGAAAACTAGAATTTGTGTTAGGAGAATTATTTTGTCTATTTTTTAGTTTATTAGAGTAAGTGAAAACTAGCAAGTTTGTTTGCCTGTTTATTTTTCAGAACACAGAACACTAAAGTAATATCTGAACCTCAAGTTTCTAGAAAAACAAAAGCAAGACAAACCCAAAGCTTGTACGAGGGAGGAAATTATAAAGATCAGGGCTGAAATCAATGCAATGGAGACCAAGAGAATGATACAAAAAATCAATGAAGCCAAGAGTTGGTTGTTCGAAAGAATAAACAAAATTGACAAACCCTTAGCCAATCTTATCAGGAAAAGGAAAGAAAAGGCCCAAATCCATGCAATTAGGAATGAAAGGGGTGAAATTACAACAGACCCAGCAGAAATCCAGAGGATCATCGATACCTACATCGAGAACCTATATGCCAATAAGATGGAAAACACAGAAG
>NW_004624738.1:823680-879486 GCF_000247695.1 Heterocephalus glaber | reverse complement strand
TATAGCACTTTGAAAAGAGAGATTGAAGATGATATCAGAAAATGGACAGACATCCCCTGCTCCTGGGTCGGAAGGATCAACATAGTGAAAATGGCCATACTTCCAAAACTCCTATATAGATTCAATGCAATCCCAATTGAAATCCCAGCAGCATACTTCATGGACCTTGAGAAAACCTTTAGGTAATACTGATTAAATGGGGATCCAACGGGGAAGCAAGTCACATAGCAAGAGTACAAGGAATGAACAAAAATTTTTGATAATGGATGTGTCAGGAGTCTTTCCTGAAAGGGATGGGTTAAGGCCTTGGTCCCCCACCAAGGTGATTGATAGCTATTTATAATATCAGTCACTGCTATTCATCCCCAGGGGAAGTGCGTGGGTGTAGTAGTTCAGTGAATGTGTCTCCATTGTCCTCCACGTTGGCTCCTCTAGGGTTGGCCCTGTCTCACTGCCTATGACATATCTAATTAACTTACCTATGTACAATAAACGGATTACAGGGTCATGATAGTTATCGCTGGATGGGTCCATTGATGAGTTTACAGCTAAATGTGACTTGGGTAATGAAGCCTCATTGGAGGAGGTGGTCACTGGGGCGTGGCCTGGAAGTCTATCTCCCTCCCTCCTTCCTTGATTGGTCCCTTCTTCTTGCTGCCCTACCATAAGCTGTTTCCCCTCTGCCAGGCCCCTCTGTCGTGCTGCCCTGCAGTGAAACCAGCAGACTACGGGCTGAAACCTCTACAAATTGCAAGCCAAAATAAACCTCTCCTCTTGTAATTTGCAGGTATTGGGTATTGTGTCTCAGCAAGAAGAAAATAATTAGGACAACACCTTTATGACCCTAATTAGCCCTAATTGTCCCCCAAAAGCCCTGTTACCAATCACCATAGAATTGGGAATCAGGGCTCTAAAATGTGTCTTAGTAAGACACAAGCATTCAGTCCATAAATGTACTTAATAACTTTCATCCACAAAGTGGCAAAAATCATTTGTCATCAACCAAAGTTCTGATTATTTGGAATAGACAAGAATCACTGTAGCATCTTTGATTTTTTTAAAAGTGCTTCTATTTGAAGATTTTAAGAGGAAAAACCATTTTTAAAGAGCCACATGATTAATATGGGTCCCAAAACGCAACAACTGGAGCCAATCAGTCTCCTCTCTGATCAGAGACCTCGAGGAGTGACCAGGAAGCTGCCTGGCCCTGCCCTTTTACAGCCTGAGGTTCTGTCCTCCTCCATCTGTAAGTCTCAGTGTTTTCAAGCAAACTTTCTCGGTGCTTATATTAGCTAGAAGCAGTCTTTGTTGTTTGCAATCAAAGAAGTCTTAGCAGACACAGCGAGTTTCTTATTCAAACCCATTAAGGCCATTAAACTCAGGACAGATGCAGAACTGCAAAACAGAAATGAGAAAAGAAAGACCTTTTTGTCCCAGAAATTAAGAATATCAAATTCAGGTTCTTGTTTTTCCTTGAGAAGTAGTGTGACACCATTTGATGGCCCCAGGTAAGCTCCTCACATGTGCCATGCTAAGTGCCCCCAAGATGCCTTGCAAGGCTGACAGCCTGTAATGTCTCTGAGCCCAGGATGAGCCGATGGACAGGTCTCTTTAAAGTTCCTCTCATGCTCTTGCTCCTGAGGAAGGTCAGTGCAACCCCCAGATCCTGCCAGCAACAGAGCACGGAGGCAATCCAAACCCTTGGCGCATTTGTAAACAGATTGCCTGGGCTTCCTCAGAGCCTCAGCCTCTGGCCCATGTGACAAAGACACACATCTAACTGCGAAGACCTTGAAAAGCAGTGCAGAATCTGAGTGGGCTTCAGAAGGACATTAAAGAGCAACTTCCTTCCCAGGACAAAGGAGACCACTTTCCAGTCTCTTCTTCACATGCCCCTCGTTCCCCAAGCAGCACCGGGCAGCCCCTCCCCTCCCCTCCCCTCCATGCAGCCTCCTTCCATCCCTTCTCTGTGTGCTGCCCGAGGTGGTCCCCACGGCCTACAAGGGTCACAATGTTCTCCAGCAGGTCCTGAGTCCATGGGCCATCTGCCCACGGTTCTGGCTTTCTTGTAGGGTGAGGCTTCCTGACATAGACTTCCTGTGCACTCAACCAATATGGACTGAGCTCAGCCCATAGCCAAATGACTGAGAGGAAGGAGGCTGGGGGAAGTGTGAGGTGCAGGTCACACCCTGGTCCCAGCTCCAACCCACACTCCATTTATAAAGGTCAGTGAGGAAGGACACGCACACACTCCAGACACCCCTGCAGTAGGCAGTTAAGAGCGGCTGCGTGGAACTCATGCTGCATGTGATCCCCAGGGGTCAAGGGTCCATCAGCCACAGCGGACAGTGGGCACTGAGCATCTCAGAGGAGCCACAGAGGGCAGAAGGATGCCCACATCTCACGGGGCTGGCACTGACCAGGGCGGAGAGGACTCCTGGAGGGCGTGAGGCTCTGCTGGTCTCCTCTCGACCAAGCCATGCAGTGACACTGCAGGTGATTTCCACCTCCTGGTCTGTGCATGCCCGCTAAGCTGTGAGTCAGTGCTGGCAGAGGAATCACTGGGCAAACAGCCTCCTGTGACAGCAAAGGTCCAGGATCCAGGGCCAAGCCCTTTCATAAGCCGTGTGCTCTGAGGGGACAGAGCTCAAAGTGAACCTCAAGTCTGCTCAATCACACGCCTCTGTCCGCCAGGTGAATTACTTCGTGAAGCGATCCGCAGTCTCTCTTCTTGGTGGTTTACTAACAAGCAACAGGGATCTCCTGCCTCCAAACAAAGCCTGCTCATGTACTCTTCATTCCCCACTCTTTCTGTGGGCCTCCCCCTGCTCCCTGCAGCCTGTCTCAGTGGTAGATGAGCTTCTCCCCACTGGCCTTGGCAGGTTCTGCTCTGCCTGTGGAGGTCACACACATCTTCTGCATGTTAACTGGTTAACTCATATTCTTCCTTTAGTCTCAACTTGAATCTCATTTCCTATGAGAAGAGTCTCTATTGCATGTTCGCATGCCACAATGGTCATAAATAAAATACCTCATTTATTTTTACTGTCCTTTGATTCTTGTCAAGTCTTTTCCACAAAAGTAAAGTTCATGAAAGCAGAGGCTGGGGCTTCGTTGCTTACTTATGTTTTCCCACCTACTAGCATGAGCTGTGGGAAACACGGCAAGGAAGGGAGGGAGGAATGGCTGGAATATGAGTGTCTGCCACACAAGCCAGGGGACGCAGCCACACAAGGGAGGGTGTGCAGGGGACAGGAGCAGCAGGCAGAGGGGATCCTGGGAGAGCCCGCAGTGAAGCACAGGGCAGAGAAGAGAGGGAAGAGCCCTTAAAGAACACTTTGGGAGAGTATGCAGATGATGACAGAGGAGGAGAAAGAGACCAGTGCCGTGGGGTGGGGCCCAGGACACTGTAAATACAAGGTCAGCGCCAGGAGCACGTGGGCTGGGCCAGCCCTCAGGACAGGAAGCGGATGTGCAGCACGAAAGCAAGGCTGCATGTGTGGCCATCCTTCAGAAGCTTGGCTGGGCAGAGACAAAGGGGGAGGGTTGGGAGAGAGGGAAAGAACTCGGCGTTTTTGTCGGCTGAGTTGGAGTGAAGCAGCAACAGGAAGACAGCACAGCACGAAGGGCAGCTCAGAGAGGAAGCCTGGGAAGGTGGGGGCACTGGCATCCAGCAGGAAGCAACAGTGTCTGTGCCTGCCCAGGCCTGGCAGAGGGACCGAGGCACTGTCGGCAAACACTGAGTGAATGAATGCTGAGCAAATCAACACTGCACAGCACAAGTGGAGAGGAGCTCAGAGAAATGCCGCTGCTACAGTGTGGATCTAGAATGAGGCCCTTGAGGTACAGGTCGGTTCGCTTTGAGCTATTTGCAGGTGGGACCTTAAAGGGGTGGGGCCTAGTGGGAGCTCCTAGGTCATCAGCGTGACTCCAGAGCACAGTGGGAACCTGGCCACTTCCTGTCTCCTTCTGCATCCCAGATGCCATGAGGTGAGCCACTTCCTCCACCATTGGCTCCTGTCGCAATGGGCTGCCTCGGCCCAAGCAAAGGCGTCAAACCTGCAAATTGCGAACCAACACAGACCCTTCCTCTGTTTCATGGAACAGGAGCACCAAAGTGAGTTTGCAACAGGGCTTGTGCCGCAGCATGGGGTCAGTACTCAGGAGGGAGCTTCCTAGACTCGCCAAGGAAGTTATGTGGTAGCTGCAGGCCTGCTTCAGTGATGGCCAGGCCTGAAACCTTAACTTTACTGTCTCAAGTATTTTGTTACAGTACTGCAAAGCTGATTAACACAGCAACTTTCCCTTCCTAGCCCAGAAAGAAGGCAGAATAGGTGCCCTGTGAATAAATCGCTGTGCATATGAGGAGCATTACAGCGAAAGCTTTGATCTGAGGAGGCTGAGGCACTTGTCACAGAGGGCATCAAAAGAACCCTCCCAGCTGTGCCTGCCAGCTCGCTCTTGGCCACAGATGCCACTCAGTGAATTAGAAATGGTAGCAGAGGGAGAAATCTGGCCTCCAAAGTCAGGAAGTTTCAAGTTTTAATCTCATTTAAAAATTTACCACTTATTTGATCTGGGAAAATCACCAAACCTGCACCTCTGTAGCTGATTCTATGATGCTAAAAATTATTCTTCATTTATGGGTTTTCTTTAAATGAGCATAAGATATATACCACAGTGCCTGGCTGGAGCAGAAGTGGAAAGAGCAGTCAGAGTCCGACCTTGAGCAAGAGGCAGAGGTCCATCGGGTCAGAAGTGAAGCATGAAGGCAAATGATGGCAGAAAACCAAGGTCAAGTTTATGTCCGTTGCTTTCCATAGTGACCAGAGGGCAAGGACAAGTGTCCGGCCACTCTCTGTGCTTGGGAACCTACCACACAGAATCTCCACCCTACTTAGAATTTCTTTTGTGAACTGTCCTTTTGTTAGCTATGAATTTCCTGCCATTTGTTCTTAGTTGCTTTAAATTTGTAGATTTAACAAAGTCTTTAGCAGAGTATGAATGCATAGATGACAGTTAATCAAATTTTGTCATGTTAAATGTTTATTATATTTTTTTCTTTTTTGTTGTGGTACTGGGGACTGAACTCAGGGATGCTCTACCAGAGCTACATTCATAGCCCTTTTCATTTTTTATTTTGAGAAAGGGTGGCCTCAAACTTCCATTCTGTTGTGGTTTGTGTCTAGATGTCCCTCCAGGGCATCATGTGGTTGTAGGTGGGGCTTTTTCAGAGGTGGCTGGATTTGGAGTGTGTGACTGATTCATGGTGCAGTGCTGGGCTCAAGGACACTAGGATTAAGGGTGTGAGTGCTATCCACTTTAGGTGGTCTGGATGGGATAGAAGGGACAGAAGAATGCTGTTAAGTTCCCTTGTTGCTTTGCTACTATCTGTCCACCATGAACTGTTTCTCTGCCAAGCCACCCTGCCATAGAGCCAGCTGATTATGGACTGAAACCTCTACAAACTATGAACTAAATTAACATTTTCCCCTTTAACTTTGGGTGGCAGGTATTTCATCTCAGGAATGAGAGAAAAGAAACTAAGACATAAATTTGGCACCTGCAATGAGAAAAAGAGTTACTAACACAGAATTTGGTGCCGGAAATGGGGTCATTGCTGTGACATTATCTAGCCATGTGGCTCTAGAGCCGTTGGAAAGCCTTTGGCTTGTGGAAAGGGGAAGAGTTAGGAAAGATTCAGAGATGCCAGCTAAAAAAGTAGAAGTGGAATGCCTTAGGTTGTTCTGTATGGGAGATTCTGGTCAGAGCTCAGAAGACCAGAAAGCTGGTAAAGACCAGGCTCGGGAGGTTTCTAATAGGAAGAAGGATTGCATTGGCTGTTGGACTCTAGACTATGTGTGTTATAGGTTGGTAGAAGGTTTGTCTGCATTTTGCTCATGTCCAGAGACTTTGCCTGAGATTGAGGTTAATGGTGGTAGACTAATTCATCTCTCAGAAGAAATTTCAAGGCAGTCTAATGTTGAGGCCATGGCATGGCTGCTGTAGGGGGCTTTTAGCCAGATCTATGTTGAGAATCAAAAGTCAAGAGCCTAGCAGATAATTTAAAATATGTTGAGTTTGGCAAGAAGGGAAGTTCCAGTAAGGCTGTGGACTGCAAGATACAGAAGAGATTTTGATTGCTGAGAAGGAACAGGAGAATAGAAAAGATGGCCTGAGGACATCACAAGAAACAGGACTCCACCCTTTGCAGCTTCAAATTTGCAAAAGTGAAGGACTTTGCTTAAGAAGAGAGCCCCAGAGCACCATGTTCCAGAATGGTGGTGGCCTAGGGAAGCTGTTCCTTAAGATTTGGTTCAAAGACACTCAACTCCCACAGCCAAAAGAGAAGGAAGCCTGGCTAATGCTCCAGCTACCAGCAGACCTTGGAATCATCTACATGGTGCTGGTTTTAGGTGCATGTGGGATGCAAGAGTTGTGAGGTCAAGAAAGCTTCCATTCAGGTTTCAGAAGAAGGCCTGAGAGGCCAGGCAGTGTGGTCCCGACAGGGCAGTGTGCGAAGCTGTGAGTGTGAAGCCAAAGGTACAATGGAGACCCCAGAAGTTTGGAGAAGCCAGGAACATGGATCATCTGAGACAAACTGCAAGGAAGGAGCAGAGCTGGACCCAGAGAGAAGCCATGGTAGCTACAACCACCAGCAATGCTGTAGAGGTGGAGCCACCCTAGCTCTTTGGAGTTTGCATCTTGCCTCAGATTGCCCCAAATACTGCCCATGGAACTACAGGACTTAGTGTTTGCCCTACTGGATTTTGGTCTTGCTTTGGTCCTATTCCTTTTTATCCCCCTTTTATGTACCTTTTGGAATAGTAAAGTTATCTTGTGCCCTTGTATGTTTGAAGTGTTTTAACTTTCTTTTCATTTGTACAAGGGGTCACAGCTAAGAATTTGCCTTAAATCTCAGAGAAGACTTGGGATTTAAGACTTTTCAGCATTGCTGAAATTGTGAGGATTTTGGCAACTCTTAGAGACAGACTAACTGCCTTTTGCATAAAGGGATGTGTGTGAGTCTTTGGGAGGCCAGGGGTGGATGTTGTGGCTTGTGCCTGGATGGCCCCACACACACCCTAAGACATCATGTGGTCATAGGTGGAGCTTTTTCAGAGGTGGATGGATTTTGAATGTGTGATTGATTCATGGTGCAATGCTGGGCTCAAGGGCATTAGGATTAAGGTTGTGAGTGCTACCTACCCTAGAAAGTCTAGATGGGATAGAAGGGGCAAAAGGACACTGTTAAGTTCCCTTGTTGCTTTGCTACTATCTGTCCTCCATGAACTGTTTCTCTGCCAAGACACCCTGTCTTGGAGCCAGCTGATTACGGACTGAAACCCCTATAAACTGTGAGCTAAATAAACTCTTTAACTTTGGGTGTCAGGTATTTTATCTCAGCAGTGAGAGAAAAGTAAGACAGAAATTTGGTAACTGCATGAGGAAGAAAAATAACTAACACAAATCCTCCTTCCGCAGCCTCTGTATATATCTTCATAAACTATTTTAAAATATCTAACACAAGCAATTAAGTAATATGTTTTTAAGTGCATAGCTATGCATATTTTCCAATTGACTTTATATCTGCCACTTTTTTGTCATCTAATTCATTTTTATCTTGTTTCTCTCATCTCTATTTCATAGAAATAGATCAAAGGTGCTGGCCGTGGCTGGGACATGTTTGGGAAACTAATCTCTTTCAACTCTGTAAGGCTTACCCAACATTTTTTGGAAAGAGGCAGTGTTAGTAAATAAACAAGCACATACAGCTTGTCTCCAGAGAAGCAACAGGTAGACATATAGGACACCTACACCTACTGTTTGCTTCAAACTCTGCCAGGTGTCCTTCCTGTGCTATTTCATGTATTTCAGCAAATTAGGTGAGTTTTATCATTTCCAGTGGGAATGACAGGGAAACTGAAGAAAACACCCTGGAGAGAGATCATGTGCCTGGCTTAGTGAATAAAGATAGGAAAATTCAAATGTTTTCAGAGAATTTAGGTACTCTGTAGCCATAGTGCCAGTTTCCTGCAATGAAATGAAAATTCAATTCATTCTTTTTTTTTTTTTTTGGTACCAGGGATCAAACTTGGGACCTTACGTTTGTGAGGCAGGTGGCGGAACCACTGAGCTAAATCCCCAGCCCCTCCAATTCATTCTTTTAACTTTCCATTCTACCTTAAGTGTATAAACAGACAATGGTCTTGCCATTTTGCACTATAATACTGACCAAAATTCTGATTTCTACATCTGCTGGTTATAGTATTCACGTCCCGAAGAAAAGGAAAGAAGGAAATCAACTTGGAAGCAGGGTCCAAGCCAACCCAGTGCCTGCGTGCTCTGGACCTCACTATAAGCAACAGACAACGTTCGCTCTCCTGCTCGCAGCTGCTTCTCACTCAGCAAAGTCTCTTTATCCACAAAGCCTGATATGCCCAACCCAGCTCCTACTGGCTTTTCCTTCCAGAATCTCCTTCATATTTGCACTCCAAATTATACAGTCTCCTTGTATCAGTCTTAGCTTGCTTCATGCCTGCTATTTACAGTCCACACTGAAATTCTAAATTCATGGAATCGGAGAACCTGGCTTGAGACCACTGATGCTCAGAAGAGCAGAAGAAATACAAGAGACCCTTTTATGCCTTCATTCTGATTTGCTTCTCAGGGATGTCTACAGAGCAGCCAGCCTGTGAAGACAGACTGTCCTCTCTGGAGTGAAGGGAGGCTGGCTTACAGCTGGTGTAACAGAAGTCATGTCCCCTCTAGGGCAAGGACACAGATCCCACTGCCGTTTCTAAAGGCTTGTTCCCTGGGCTCAGCGTCCTCATGAGCACACTTCACACACCCTACGGAGACAGGCTCAGGGAATGAACATAAGGGCCGACCCTCCAGCTCGCTTTGCTAGGGCTAAAGAACTGCCCTTGGTCTCGGGCCCAAGAATCGAACACCTTTGCCAGCCTCCGAAAAGCTGTGGCTAATTTGTTACCGAGCCAGCGGGGAAATCTCCTGACAGGGTCAGAATCAGTGGCCCCGCCACCACTCCCCAGTACCCACGAAAGTCTAAAGCCCTCAGCAACAGCAGCAAACCATTCTGAGGTTCAAAGTAGCAGCAAATGTTAGAAACACACTTTTGAGATAATCAAATCTTCTCAGTGAAATTTACGAATATCACAGTCACATGACGTAAGTGAGCATTGAGCTGGAAGGGCAGTGGGTAAGGAGTGAGTTTGCAGGCGAAACCGCCAGGCTGAGGATCTGCCTCCTAACTGCAGACTCTTCCTCAGACCACTCCGGAGAAGATGTGGGAATCAGAGTACCTTACCTCACTGGTTGCAAGAATTAAACACACTAATTAAAGCACCATCACCCATCTACTTCGTTGTTGTCCATCTGGCAACCAAAGTGTAGCTCATTCCAGGGCACTAAGCTGCTTTGGAAGCCCCGCAAAGCCAGGCATGGTGGCACACACCTGTGCCTGTGAAGGCCCTGAGTACACACAGCAGCTGCTCTCTACAGAGTGGGAGCCTTGCTTACGGGACTCGAAGATCTGTGCACGAGACAACCTCCTTGGGACCGCAAGGTCCTGAGATATTTTGTCTGATAAACCAGTGCTAAATTCACCAGTGTCAGCAAGTCTGTCGCTGCTCAAGGGTGCACAGGGCACTCAGGGACCTGCTCCAGTCACATGACCCTGCAGGGGGACAGGGAAGGGCGGGGCCAGAATCAGTCAGGGTAGAGAGGGCCGCTCGTGACCTCAGAGCCACAGGAGAACCTAACATCACACTGAAAAGCAGCACGAGTTCATCAGGCAAAGAGGGGGCACAAAGGACTGAACATCTGAACCATCTAGTTTAACACGTACACGTGTAGGATTCACCAGACAGGGGTCAAGGGTTAAGTTTAGCTGATGAGTGAAACCTTAGCCAAGAGGACAATATTAGTTAATAAAAACAGAAAAGTAAGATTTATTGAGCACCTGCTATGCACCCTCAACATGTATTATCTCAGGCTTGTGACATCGGCCTTACCAGCCTTTGTGCAACTGAGGAAATGGAGGCTTTGCAGGGGAAGCAGCTTGACCTCGGCCACTCAGCAAGAAGGTGGTGACGCCAGGCCTCCAACCAACGTGTGGCTTCCCAGGCTTCAGCACCACAGCCCTGCCCGGAGGCCTCAGGATGAGCGTCTCATCAGCAGAAGCCGGGTCCTGCTCACCACGCCATCAGAGCAGGTACACACAGAGCAGGACGCAGCACACACTGGGTGCAAACGCACAGGAAGAACTGCACGAAATGGAAGAAACGTGCAGCTTCCCACGCACTGGCTAAGGGCTGGGGTCAGCCTGAGAGGCTGCCTGGGACACGGTGACACTGGCTCGAAGACGCAGTCTGAGGAGTGAGGAAATGAGGGGAAACCGAGGTGAGAAGCAGAGTCTTTCCAAGGCCCAGAGACCGAAGGTGACCAAAAGCCAAGGCTGGCAGCTGGGAGCCGAATCCCAGCCAAATACAATGGATGCAGGAGGGGCCCCTGGAGAGGCAGTGGGGCTGCTCCTGTGACCGCCGTGGAGGCTCAGAGCCCTCTTCCGCGTGTCCAGCTAGCTTGCAGCTGGGCCCAGAGGTGGCAATACAAGCCAACGTGAGCCATTTCTGTGCCCCTGCCCAATACTCTGAGGGCCTGAGAAGAATTCAGAAGCCTCTCACCCCTATTCTGAAGTGTGACGCTGTCACTGAAGTGTCCCTTGCTGACCAGTGCGGGGACGACACGAGAACCCTATGTGTGCCTGGCCCAGCCCATTCCTGCAAGAGCCCCAGCCCTGGCACCGGGCAGGTTCTGGGCCAGGCCTTACCCTCTGCTCAGTCCAATGTCAGAACTGCACACGCCAGAGCCACCTCCCCAGGAGAGAAGCCCTGAACCCACACATCTGCAACAGAACCTGACTCCATCATTTGCTCTGCAGGAAGAAAGAGGCTTTTTCTTGCTCCACTCAGGAACGAATGCATGGGCTCCGATGCTGACAAACATCTTTCACCCTTTATAAATCCCATGCCCCGTGCTCCCTGTTCCTGGGGGATAGCTGGTTTGCCCACTGCAGCCAAGGCAAAATTTCCTGAGATTACCGCTGCTGGAGAGAAAGCTGTGTGTGCTTCACACACCTGGCCTTACAGCGCCTCACAGTGCTGTGGCACTCTTCAGTGCGATGCGCCCACACTGGCAGGGCAGGATGCACAGGGAGACAAAGCTGTGTTCAAATGCTGAGCAAAGCTTCTGGAACTAAATGTTCTGTTCACTGATTTTTTTTCTTTTGAATAATGCAATAAAGTTCACTGTGAACCCACATGCAGTTACTTCTGTTCTTTGTCTTTCTTATCAGGCAAAAGGGGTCTCCTGATGACCTCTTGCTACCAAGCGGTCAAAACACACTCGGCATTTTCCACCCACGCGATCCTGTCCTTCCCCTTTCACACGCTAAGACCTGAAGCCGAGCTGGTGGATGTGGCTCAAGCTTTCCAGTCCCGACCTGCAGCTCTTTTACCACCCAAACCCACCACATCTCAGCGACAGCCTCTGCATTCCACAAACCCTTACACATGCTCCAAAGCCTCCTCACTGTGATTTGTGATTCTGCTATTTCAGATTAACACTGCTTAACGTGAAATCAGCATCAGTGTCTGTCACGGAAGGCCGTGTGCAGGTCCTCCTGGACACCTGCAAGTGTCTTGCCCGTAAGACTGTGTCTCATACCAGCAGGGTGCTGCAGTCTGACGGGCAAAGCTGATTCCACAGAGCCCTGCTGGAGCGGAGCTGAGCATTACAACATGAGGAAGGCACTTAGCAAGCACAAGCTCTGCACACAGAATGGCCTGTTTAGTTCTTAGTGCACTTCCGGTGAGAAAGTTGGCATTACCTGTGGACAGAGCGGCAGGCGGAGGCTCAGGGAGGTCGAGGCCTTGTGCAAGGCTGCAGACAGAGTCAGCGTTAGAGCTCCAACACGTCCAACCAATGCCATGCTTCGCCCCCGCCCCACTTCCCAAGCGGGCAGATGCACGGGCAGCGGTGACCACTGCACTAGGGCTTCTCAGTAGCTGTGCAGCACAGACCAGAGCTGTCTTTACCTCTAGATGCAGACGCCTGAACCATGGCCCTGAAGTAACGCAGGTGCTGCCCCTGAGGACCTGTGAGTGTCACCTCACATCGCAAGAAGACCTGCAGATGAAATTCAGTTGGGGATCTTGATGTGGAGAGAGCAGCCTGAAGTAGCCAGTGGGTCTGTACTGTAATCAGCGTCCGGGTTAGAGACAGGGAGAGGAGACACAGAAGAGAGGGTAACGTGACTGCAGAGGCGGATGGGCCACGGAACCCCCAGCCCAGGGATGCCCACAACTCTAGGGGTCGAAGAGGCAAGGCAAGAGCCCCACAGCCACCCGACCCCGGCCAAGGCCTGGAAGACTCATTCGGTGCACACTTCTGGGTCCCAGGACTGGACAAGAGTAAGCATCCACCGTCAGAGCCACTGAGTGCGCGACAACCTGCTAGAGCAGCCCCAGGAGGCCAGCGCTCTCAGGAAAGCAGCTCAGGCTGAAACACCTTTTTTCGGAGGCCCGTCAAGTTGGGGACATCCATTATGTTCTCTTTCTTCTCCTAGCCCTCTGAAAAAAGGTAAACTGATTAAAGGTCTTAAAATGTGAGTCTTTACAGCAGGGAAAAGCACTCCAAATGAAAACTTAGTGATTTGAAAAATAGTGACATTCTTTTTTTCAGGGGCAGTTAATAGTTGGTTCTGCCTTCAGTGAGTGCGAAACACAGACAAATGAACTTGAAATCACCCTTAGCACCACTTCGTTTAAACCCAAACTGAAGAGTATGTCCACCTTCTCTGGAGGCTTCAGAAACCGAGAAAACAGGCATCCGTCTCAGGTACATTGAGAATCTAAGCAGAAATCATTTCAGTTTCTCTTTGAGGCTCACTGCATTCCCGTGATGCGTTAGCTTCTGGTTTCTAGAAATTCTTACCTGATCTGTATGTTCAGAAATGCAACGCTTTCTGAGGTATTTCACAGCACAAAAGAATTATCATTGCGTTTTTATTTTATTAATGGCATTGCGATTGTGCTCAGAGAAAGACTGCTCTTTGAAAGATGCCTCCTGAAATATTTATGGATTAAATGACATGACGAGGCTGGCTTCAAAATAAACCGGGGAGCAGGGAGGTGAGTCATGGAAGAGATGAAATAAACTCCTTGGAGAGCAACTGCTGATGCTGGGTGAGGGGTACGGGAGGTGCAGGCACCACGCCTGCCCGCAGCCCTGTGTGCACCTGAGGATTTTCATAGTGGTGGGAAGAGAGGAGGCAGGGAGGAACAGGAACCAGAAGAGGGAGGGAGGGAGGGAGGAAGCCGGGCGCCAGCTGCAGACAGGCCCTCAGGGATCTGATCTCTGCGGCTCAGCGGCCTGGGCAGTTCACTCCTGGTCCTCAGGCCTACCCACCAAGGACCCATCGCAGCCCACACTCTGGGCAGTGCTTTACCATCCAGGGCCTTTGTCCGTTTCTCTTTCCACTCACCGCTCCTCTCTTCCTGTTTCTAAATGATCTGCATCCTTCCAGGGAAGGACAAGGTAACAGACGCTGAGAACAAGTAGATGTTATTGCACCTCGGGTGACTTTCAGCAACCCTGAACCTCGCACCCACTGACCGCACTCGGGACCTCTTCCCCGGGGACGGAAGGAAGCGAGGAGCCCAAGTTTCACGGAGGCAATTTCCCAGGCCCTCAACCACAAACCCTGAAATCTCACTGGCTACAGAAGGTAAGAATATAAGAAAGCATAGATGACAGGTTGCAACTGGCTTTCATTATGCAAATTCATAATGAAACAAAGTCATAGGGCATTGTGAAGACAGAATATAAGTGACATAAGTGTCGGGGCTCAAAGGGCCAGCAGTCACCCACTGGCGAGGGCAGGCCAACAGCGAGCAGTGCTGAGCCTCCCGCGCTCTGCTCCAAGTCGAGCTGTGCACTTCCGGGCCCCCAATGCCAACTGCTCCCTGGCAGCTGTCCAAGAACTCGGAGAACACTGTTCTGCTGACACAAGGCAAACCCTTAACCCTAACTGAACCACGCGGAAACTGCTGTCTTTCTAGACCAAAATAACGGAGGCTGCAGTTCCCTCCAGAGGGACCCTGTTTCTCAGCCCAAGCGTCTCAGAAACGGGGATCCGTTCTGTAAAACAGAGCCTCGAGAGATGAAGGCCCAAGACCCCCTGGATGAGGACAGTAACACACACACCCAAACTGTCGAGCATCAGATTAGCAGCGGAGGAAGGGCTCGGCATACAAAAGCAACGGAGACACCCAGCATTTCCGGGAGGGAAAAGAAAGAGCAAGCAAGGTGGCAAGCTAGCTGCACCCACCCCGCAGGACAAACAGGGCCAGACACCTCAAAGGTGGGAGACCAGGCAGCGGCAGTAGGGTGCTCAGCGAAGGCAGGGAAGAGGCACGAGGGGCCAGGCTTAGCAGCGCTGGGGCCCGGAGGGGCGTCCAGTGGCTGACACACCACCTGCCCAGCCCAGCACTGCGGAGGCCCCTGCAGACTTCAAACTGAACCCACGGGCTCCCAGGGACCAGCCTCTCCCTCTCTCCCTCCCTCTCTCTCCAGCCAGTGTCCTCAAGGAAGGGCCCTCAAGTCTGCTCCAGCCTGGGTGCTAGTCCAGAAAACTTCTCCATAAACAACCTGTCTGATCTCTGGATCAGGAAAGGCAAGGGACCCAAGCCAGCATCTGCCACTGCCACTCACAGACTGGACACTGCAACTCTGCCGAAGCTTGCTTCTCGGCCTCCTCAGAGGAGCCCTCTGGTCTCATGTCATCCGCTCCGGGCACAGCAGAGTAGAGGCAGTTCCAGGGTTCAGGTTGCAGGGTTCCAGGGTTCCAGGTAGAGGCTGCAGGGTTCAGGCCCCAGCCACTATTCCCTGTGTGAACTCACACAAGCCGCCTGCCCCGGGTCCCCTCCGACAGTGAGAACAGAAACCCCTGCTGCTGGGGACACAGGGGAGGGAGTGAGATTCCACGACAGAGCACTCGGTCCCTTCTCACCGTCATGGCTCCTGCTGTTACTTCACCATGCAACTGCTGTGAGAGCTGTGTTCAGTTCTCTCACTACTAGGTAAGAAGAAATCCTTCATAAAACGGGATCCAAATTCTACTGCTAGGCCTGAAAACTACACTTGCGCCAACACAGAAGGCTCTGGGGGAAGAAAGGCATGTGCAACGGGAAGGGGATGACACACGCGGACAAAAGGGGACACAAATCCTGATTGGCTGCGTCCACCTCCGGGCACACACAGTGAGGAGTCGGAGTTCTGGTAGCTACACAGTGTCCTCCTTCCCTGCACTGCTCCGCGACATGTCAAGAGCTGGGACACAGATCCCAGCTGGGCTCCCCCACTCGGGAGGGCTTGGGGAGCGAACTGTGTGCCCAGCCTGAGAGCACGGCACGGCCAGGAGTCCCCAGCTGACCCTGGCCAAGTCCTCCCCTGTGGGCAGAGTTGCTGTGTCTGCTCCAGCGAGGACTGTCGTCTCCTTCAGGAGTGGGTTTCTTTGCAGGACACGGCCACTGCCATCGCTGAGGCTACCTGGAAAGTCGGCCCAGGCCACAGCTGGCCTACAGCTTCTCACACCTGTGTGTGTGACACCTCTCCCCTCACCCGCTCACTGACCACATCTCTGCTGTGAATGGGGGTCACTCCGCTCGGCATAATTTCCAGGGGATAAGGTTTTATCCTAGCAGGAGATATCACAGAATTCAAAACATACTCTGGAAAGGTGGGCATGCACACTTCGCTCACATGCCCCACGCCCACAAGTTTAAACAGTTTACCCTTGACGGTGCGGATCAGTCACAGACATGTTCTTCTACCTGCCCACTACCTCACATCTACCAAATGAAAGGCATTGTTACTGTACATCCAAAATTCAGAAACATAAGAAAGGACCCTGGATATTCAGAAAAGAGCTTTTCCCTTTCAAGCCAATTTTGTACGTACCTACATGGACTTACTACACATAAAAATATAACAACCAACACATTCTCCATACTGAATTAGGAAGTTTATTAGGCTCCTAGTTTCCATGTCTAGAACATGAACACTAGTTTACATGCATTGTTTCATTTTGTGGATTGTACATGCATGTAGTCTTCATCAGCTGGACCTCTGATTTTACTGGTCAGTAATTTACAGTTAGCTCAATGTGAGTAATGACAATGCAGAATGAGGCATAAACTGTAGCAACAACTCCCACCCAATATCATGAACTTTTTTTCCAAAACCGTATACAACTCTCTCTTGTAAAAAATAAATTTCAGAACAAGGCATTTAATTGACCTCACTGATAAAAAATAAAGATAATTCTATCATTTCAGAATTCAGCAATGAATGTCCAACTATGGCTAGAAGTTACACCCTGAGAAGTAAATGATTTTAACCAACCACTGAGGTTTATAAAGCTGTGTTAACCTAATGTCGGGAAAGGACCAGATACAGGCACGGAGGCCCCTGCTCGCTGCGCTGTGCAGCTCTCCACGGACGCGGTTCTGTAAGCGTCCTCGTTGTCGTTGATGCTGGAAGCATCTGTGGAGTCAGGGTCTCGCAGCACGATGCCCACAGAAGACAGGCTGGCGATGAAGGCATGCACCTTCTGGGCATACATGTCCCGGACATTGAAGTGTGGCAGTTCATGACACTTCTCCGGGGCTTCCTCGCTGCACGGGTCCGCGTCAATGTCCTTTTGCTTCTGGTAGTACTTGGAGAACTTGTTAAAGATGATGGTGATGGGAAGAGCCACCACCAGTATGCCGCAGAGGATGCAGGTGCTGGCGATGAGCTTCCCAGCCAAGGTGACTGGGTAGGTGTCCCCGAAGCCCACGGTGGTCATGCTGATAGTGGCCCACCACCAGCAGATGGGGATGCTGGTGAGGCTGGAGCCCGGGTCATCTTTCTCCACCGAGTAGATAAGCACGGAGAAGATGGAGATGCCGACAGACAGGAAAAGCAGCAAAAGCCCAACCTCGTGGTAGCTGTGTCTCAGCGTGGCCCCGAGGGACCGAAGTCCTACAGAGTGCCGCGCAAGCTTCAGAATGCGGAAAATCCGCATGAGCCGGAGAATCTGGACCACTTTGCCCATGTTCTCAATGTCCTCGCTCTCTTCTTCCTTGGTATCTACTGCCAGCGTGGCGTAGAAGGGAATGATGGAGACAAAGTCAATTATGTTCAGAGGATTCTTCCAGAATTTCTTTTGACAGGGAGCAGCAACCAGCCGGATGGCAAGCTCCCCGGTGAACCAAGTGATGCATGCGATCTCCACGCCCTCCAGCACAGGGTCATCCGCCTCTCTGTCCTCGCCCTGGAGCTCCGACATGCTGTGCACACACATGGCCACGATGGAGGCCAGCACCACACTCAAGGATGAGGCAGCGATCAGCTTGGCGGACAGGCAGGATGCTGGGTTCTCCATACGGATCCAGATTTTCTTCCGGAGCTGCCCAAACCGCAGCTGGTCGAACTTCCCCAGCTCCTTCTCGAAGAGAGAGGACCCTTCGAAGGAGGAGTCAGTGCTGGCCTCGGGGCTTCTCTGCTCCCAGTCCTTGTCGTGGCTCTCCTCCTTGCGCTCCTGGTAGCGAGCGCTGCAGCAGGAGTCGAGGAACAGCTCGTTGATGCCCCAGTACTCGATCTCCTGGCAGAAAGAGAACACACACAGCTCCTCCATGACATGCAGCTTCCCCGTGTAATAGAAGTTCAGAACATATCTGAACAGGGATGGGCTGCGGTCAAAGTAGTACTCCTTGTCGGCCACACTGTAATCGTCACACAGCTCCAGGATGGCCTCTTCCGAGTGGCAGGTGAGCAGCTTCCCCAGGCGGGTGTGAGGGAACCGCAGCAGGGTTCTCTGATCCACAGACTGCTTAAAGCCCCCCACGTTCAAGTTGACCAGTTCCTCATCTTGTCCAGGGTGACGGAGAAACTCACCGAGCACCATGATGGCTCCGGGGAGCAGCGTGCTGGCCGGAAAGGGAGGTGCAGGAGGTCACGCCGCGCCTGGAAGGAGCACAAGCGCGTTAGCACTGGGACCCATCTGCCCGGCCACGCCCACTTCCAGTCGCCTCTCCAGGAAGGCGGGCGACACTCAGAGCAGAGCAGAACGAGGCAGGAAATGAATGCAGCGCAAATGAACACACTGTTACACATCTAACAAGAAGACAATCAGGACAAAACGGAATTTTTCAAAACTTTGGGCTTATAGATCTATTTTTTTTAGAAAACAGAGAAGACTGCAAAAATAATTTTAAGAATCCTAAATACTACTTACTTATTAAGCACTCAACCCCACACACACAGCGCAGTCTACTCTCAACCCACAGTCTGAGCATCGCCGCAGCTCGGACATGCCAGCCTGCCGCTCCCTCCTCCCGTCCACCCCAGGGAGGGGTGCACTCTGCACCCGAGAACCAGTCCTCCCCACCCTCCGCACTGCGTGCACGACCCAGGGCAGGCTCGGCTCCACTAGGATCTGGGTTCCCCTCTGTGCCCCAGTGCTTTTCTCTCTAAGAGAGCCCCACCCTAGGCTTGGACGTGGATGACCAGCAGGACGCAACTATCCCCCTGCCCTAGAGTACTGTGGATCTGCAGGTATCACTGCTCTTCCAGGATGGGGTTCCAGCTGTGGCCACATGACCCGGCGAAGCCTCCTACACTGAACTGCATGCTCAGTTTCCAACACCGCTCACTGCCCACCCAGCCCCAGCCCTCAAAGGCATCTCCCACACTGCCCTGAGCCACGATCATCTGCACACGCAGTTACACTGGCCAAGCACAGGGCTGCTTTTATTTCTGACATTAACCAGGCTGCACTAGACCTATTTCTGAGAGAGAAAAGAATGAGCTTTGCGCACAATCCACTACACTCGCACTTCCTCCCAGCGATGCTGCAGGTGAAGGACAGGGTCACGCAAGAGTTGCCACCGGATACGCGAGAGGCCGTTCACACTGGGTCGGTTAGCCCTTCCAGCACAGTAAGGCAGAAGTGTGAGAAAGCCAAGTCCAAGGTCAAGCGACAGGGAAATGGCAGAGCCAAGACTGGAACCCAGGCTGAATTCATTCCAAAGCCTACCTCTTCTCCACCACTGAACTCCAGCCTCAACTTCTCCCTTAGGGCAACCCAGGAATCTGGTGCAGGGTCACTGAGGAAGGAGCAGAGACCCTGGCTGGACAGGCTTCACAGCAGAGGCAGCATGAAGCTCAGACGCTGAGGGCCCAAGCAGAGCTGACCAAACCGAGGGGGAAGCTCCCACAGGAGGTGGGCAGGAAGCAGATGGTAAAAGGGCTGCTACAGCAGCCGCAAGAATCTGGGCAGTACCCTGGCAGCACGGGCCCTGGCGGGTCTTAACCAGCAATGGGCAAGGCCGCACTTACGCCTGTGACTCAGAAAGGTCCCACCGAGGCTGCACACTGCCCTTCACGCATGGCACGGCACAGCACGGCACGGCATGGCACGGCATGGCAGGACACCCCTGCCACGCACCGGCACCACGTCCTTGGACCTCCCAGCCTCCGAACTGGGAGATAAACATCTTTCCTTTATAAATTAAAAAACAATCAGCCTGGCGTGGTGGTGCCTGTCTGTAATCCCAGCACC
Organism: Heterocephalus glaber; assembly: GCF_000247695.1. The sequence continues at coordinate 859,799 of NW_004624738.1, read as the reverse complement.
TCAGGAGGATGGAGCAGATGCATCCCAAGTTTGAGCCCAGCCTGCATGCACGGTCCGGGAGACCCCGACTCCAAATAACCAATTAAAAACCAGGGCTGGAGATGCAGCTCAATGTGGAAGTCCTGGGGTCAGTCCCCACTACTGCCAATAATTAATAGTAATAATAAAGACTGCACTTGGCCACCGGGCTGAAGAGCTCAGAGGCAAGGCTGGGCCCGGAGACGGGGGGAGAGGAGCAGGAGAGGAGCCAGACCCGAGTCACACAGCAGGGTGCACACAGACACAGGGACGGCTCCAGAAGTTCACAGAGTGCAAGTGACAAGACAAGACGTGCAATGGCTGGACAGAAAAGGCCAGGACGCGGGAGGTGTGCTTTTCTGACTGGCCTGAGTCGGGGCAGCGAGCCCAGAAGGGAGGCGGGAAGGTCAGAGTGGAATCTTTCCCCTTACGCTATGGAAAGCGTAGTCTGTTGGCAAGAAAGGAGACTCTTTCTCTGAAAGGGACCCAGGAGAAGTCTCGGCCTTGACACGCAGCCCCTGCTGTCCACCCAGGAGGAGTCGGAGCCCGAAGAGCACAGGAGAATTTGCTCTGAAGACAGCAGTGCCGACCGTGAGACCATAACACTGCTGGACAGCGTTTAACAGCTTCACTGACCTCTTCCAAAGACTCAATTTCCCCCTCTGCTTTCTGTTTTCAATTAGATGGCTTCTTTGCACGGCCTAAATCAGAGCTGCCGGCTTGGTCCAAATATTTATGTAACCTCAGATCTGTGAAAGCCATCGGGCGCGTGGCAAATGCAGCAGTAACGTGCTCCAAGGAGCTACTTTAGCCAAGCTGCTGTTCGGGCTTCAGTGGGAGTCATCTTCCGGTGAATTATTTCTCACCCTCTTGGCCTCCTGGAAGCCAGCGATGGCGGAGAGTCGGTGTCGTCTTCGACACTGGCAGTGAGTGTTGTCTCCTGATCCGCGGGTGTGGGGCGCACTTCGCATCCCTCCATGGCTTCTCTGCAGCAAGCGGTTATCACCCACACTACCAGTCTTCCTACTCTGTTCTCCTCGCTTTTTATTTACTCTGCTAGTGAAGGAGTCTGTGATGCGGTCCATCCATGCCACAAAGTCTGACGTTAAAGCAGCGTCTCTCGTCAGAGGCTTTCAGAGGGGAGAGGACAGCATCTCCCCCAGATCCTCGAGTGCTCTGGCTCAGCAGCAGCTCAGAGGCCTTGGTCAGTGCTGGGGACAGCCATCAAGCCCAAGGCAGAGGCCCAGGGCGGGGGCCCTGTGTTCCATATCCCTGCTCACACATCAAGGCCACAGAGAGAAGGGACCCTAAGCATCTATATCCAGGCAAGTGTTCATTTAACAGCAGTGCACTTAGTTCTTTCAGGAAGCATTGACTGAGTCAAAGGTGTATCTGTGTGGACCTAAAATTGAAATATCTATCAATATGCTTCATAGAAAGCTTATACGTACATAATATACAGTGCAAATATAGTTGGCCCTCCATATCCATGACTTCTACACCCCGACCAACTGCAGATCAAAGATACTTTTTAGGTGGGGCAGACAGTGCACACCTTAAATCCTAGCACTCAGGGGAGACTGGGGCAAGACAACTGCAAGTTTAAGCCCAGCCTGGCAAACTTAGTGACTTAGAGCAGTGCCCTGTCTCAAAGTAAATTTGTTTTTTAAATGCTACAGGGCTGGGATGTTGCTCAGTGCAAAGGTCATGGGTTCATTCCCCAGTACCTCAAAAAACAAACTTTAAAACTTGCATCTGTACTGAACACATACAAACTGCTTTTATTTCTCATTATTCCCCAAACAGTGCAACACAACAACTACTGACATAGGATCTATGCTGCATTGGGTATTATAAGTCACCTAGAGATGATTTAAATACACAGGAGGGTGTGCACCGGTCTTACAAATGTGGCAGCTCCTACACCACTCACAGAAGGGCCTGAGCCACTGAGGGCCTACAGAGGTGCTGAAACCAACACCCCACGGCGGATGACTGTAATACAACATGCGCGCGCGCGTGCGTGCATGTGTGTGTGTGTGCACACACAGTAGACATTCAGTGAACCATACGCTCCTGAACAAAAACACGGTCAGCTCATTTATAATCCAGAAGTACGAAAAGCTTTTCTAATTCTGATTCAAAACACAGGAAAAAAAATTAATTTGATTATATGCAAGCAATTTTTGATATGGAAAAAACATACCATAGCAACATAAAAAAGGAATGTGAAAAAAAAGTTGCCATGCTTGTCATAAATGAGAGATTAATACACTTACCATAAAAAGAACTTTAACACAGAGAAGGAAAAGAGTGATAGCAATACAGAAAAATAGACGAGATGGGGCCAAACAGCTCACAGAAAAACATGTGGCTCTGAAATCAGGAAAAAAAAAGTTCAACTATGTGGGCCGGGGACTTAGCTCAGTGGCACCGAGCCTGCCTGGCAAGCACAAGGTCCTGAGTTTGATTCCCAATACTGGAAATAAGAAATCAAATAATTCAAAATAGTTAACTTTTTTTTAAAAGTTCAACTTTGCTCATGGAAAGATAACTGCACATGAAACTATTGTTTAATGTAACAAATTTGGGGGGGAAAGCCTAAAGATAAAACTCCATATTCTACTGATGAGTCTGTAGTAAGCAGACTCTACATTTTGGCAGAAATGCAAAACGAATGGGAACCCTTGGGAGCAGAATTTAGCAAAACCGTACAGGCCTTTACCCTTTGACCCAGCAATTTTTCTTCTACAAATCTTTCCCAAAGGAAGGCAAAATTTGAAAACTCTTGCATAGCTGGAAGCAATCCAAATGTCCATTAACTGAGGATTGGATTTTTAAAAAGCCACATATAGATGTGTGTGTGTGTGTGTGTGTGTGTGTGTGTATACACACATATATATAAGCAATGGAGTGATTTCTAGGCTGTTTTAGCTAAACGGAGAAAAAAGCAAGTTACAGAAGTGTCAGTAGCATGCTACAACTTATCTAAAGGAATGGTAACAACATTATACACACATACATATACATACGCATGTGTATATGCTTATATAATGAGAAAGAAACGATGAAAACAAACCAAAACTTAGTAAAATGCTTTCCTACATGAAGAAAAAACAGACAGGCAGGGTATAAGAGACAACAGGGAAAGCTGAACATGATAACTACGTAAATGTTTTACTCAATTATGAAACAGAATCAAATAAAAAGAAAGGAGCATTTCCTAAAAATTAAACCCTAACTGTGCAACAAATTGGTGGTTACTTCAAAAAGATAGATCACTTCAAGATATTTTAAAGCAAAATCATTTGATTGTACATGCCTAGTGGTACAGTACCCAACACAGGACAAAAGTCTCACAGAAATCTGAAAAGACTTTTAGTAATCATATTAGTATAACTACTCTGAAATTTTTATGCACACAGGACAAAGCACATGCACTGTTATGTTAATGTCATTAGGCACCCTACAACTCTGGACACGAAACTTTAAGAAACGTTAATATAAAAATGAAACAAATTAAGCAAAGTAACCCACTGATCCCAATTTGGGTTGGAAATACCAACCTGAGTGCACGCACGACTTGTTTTTTGCCAAGGGAACATTTCTTCACTCTGTCCACTGCTCAGACGTGGACGCCTTGTGGGGTGTCAGACCTGCCTCGCTCAGAACCCACGCTCAGTCTCACAGCTTCTGGGATTGTGAACAGCTCAGGAGTCCCCCCCAAGTGCCACACTGGGAGCGACCTCCAGCCAAGGACAGGGCCACCTTGCACAAGGCCTGACCCCTCCCAGGGGCGACCACAAGGTGTGCAAGACCTTTTTATGGAGGTGGCAGCCGATCCCAGCACGCCGCCCTAGAGTCAGATGCTATTCCTGCGGAGTCCTCATCACCTTCAGCCCCTCCCTGCACCTGGTTCTCCTTCCTTCACCTCCCAGGGTGAAGACCACCAAGGGTACCACCACCAACGTCCCGCACAGAGTCCATCTCGGTCTGTTCCTGGGGAGACCCAACTAAGGCGTCAGTTCAGAAGCAGTGAGCACCCTGAGATTGGTCAAACTCAGATATCTAACTCCAATTTCTCATTTAAAATAATCCAGGGATCTATGAAGGAATAGGCAATCCCAGCCTGGGGCTGGAACGCATAGGGTGAGCCTGGAAGATCGTGCTACACCAGAAAGCAAGGAAGCTGTCAAAGACGACAGCGCGAAGAGTCGAAGACTGAAGACCAACCTTGAGACGCACGCTGCCCAAGCCAGGAAATCTGTGCCTCAAATGGAAAAAAATCTGTAATGGACTGAGACACATCAAGTATGCAAAACTTCCTGAATTCATAATAGTTTTTTAAAACAAATAAATGCATTGGTCACTTCTAGGGAGTGCCAGCATACGAATTCATTATTCTACGAAAAATAAAGGGAAAAACCAAACATCTATTCTGCCTGCCTGCGTGAATTATACTCTAAGAAAACAATACAGGAGTCAATGAGGGGCATTTTTCTTTATAGAAATATTCCTATAACAAAGAATAGGGCAATGGGAACAATTTACATGGTGCACTGGAAAATCATTCTTCACATTCAAACACAGGTTGAAAGAAAAGAATGAGGCCGGTGGGATGTGCTTGAGCGCTAAACTGAGCATCACACAAACTAAAACTGAAGGCAAAGCACGGTTAATAGAGACCGAGGGCAGGTCTAGTAATGCAAGGGCCAATCCACCAAGAAAGCACAAGAATTATAAATGCATGCACGTAGAAATCGGGCCAAAAGCATAGAGCAGTACGATGTAAAAGCTTTCAGAACTGACGCCTCCGGAGGGCCCGTGAGTCTTCGAGTGCGTGCCCCTAAAATCCCACCTAGTCAACGCCCTCTGCCTCTTGCTGATCGCCCTGAGAACACTCTTTCTTGACGGCAGGCGGGAGCCCGCACCGGCCTCAGAGCGGGGGCAGGGTCCCCGTCTGCCACCCCCCTTGTGCTGCTCTGGTGAGAGGAGGAGACTTGGCCCACGGGAGCAGAGGGGAGGTGGGGAAGGCGGCAGGGACTGGCACATTCCTCAGGTAAGACCCAAAATGAGGCAGGATGGGAAAATAAAGGCACCAAACACTGCCAGAACTGAAGGAAGAAGTGGATGATTTAACAGGACTAGCTGGAGATTCCAGGAACCCGTTTCCAGTAGCTAATGGGGTGGCGGAAGCAGACCCGATCATGATAATCTAACAGGCAGGCCCACGGACCAGGAGCGAGAGCTCCAGCCAGCAACGCGGAAGGCAGGCTCTCCACGCGCAGAGTTCTCCGAGCCGAAGAACGGCCTCAGCACACGCACCCGCGTGCTGTCAGCTCTCCCTCCCCGTGACTCGCGCTTCAGACGAGGTGAGGTTGCTCGCTGGTCTCGAGCTGTCGGAGGTTCCTGTCCATCGGCACTGGCCCAGAGGGCTTCCTGGCGGCAGTGCACGGTGCAGGAGGCCCGTTCTGCTCAGGGCCACAAGAAATGAGGGACAAAGGGGAGGCCAGGCGTAGGCTCCCTCCAAGGCACACCCTCGCCATCCGGCTGCTCTCCAGAGTCCCTGCTCCTCAAGAAGCCAGCAGCCCCAGGAGTGGTGCGGGCTGAAGACCAAGCCTCGGGCTCCTGAGTGTTTGGCGATGTTCAAGAGCCAAACGGCAGCAAAAGCTATTAATTAGTGCACACCTGTGTGCCAACCAAAATGAAGGAAACTGCACGTCAATAGCAGCAGAAACTTGGATGAAACTATCTAGTGTGGAAATTAACAACCCTCTTAAACAACCAATAGTCAGCCGGTGTGGTGGCATTTGCCTGCAGTCCCAGCACTCAGGAGGCTGAGGCAGGTGGATCACCACAAATTCGTGGCCAGCCTGGGCTACATAGTGAATTCAAGACCACCTTGAACTACACAGTGAGACCTTGCCTCTAAAAAGCAAAACATAAAAATCAAAACCAAAAAACCAAAGCAAAATGGTAAATGGAAATTAAGACTGCTTTGAGATGAACAAAGACAAAAATCTGAATGAACAATAGCAAACTTAGAGGGTGCTAAACAGCGTTTAGAAGAACATTTACAGCTTTATACACGGTACTAAAAGAAAGATAAAATTGAGAACTTTTGCCCTTAGGAAACTAGAAAGAGGAAACTAAACCCAAAGAGAGAGACAGAGAGGGAGAGAGAGAGAAATTAAACTAGAAGTTATTGAAATTGAGCATATGGACAAAAGTTTTTTTAAAAAACAGCCAAGTCACCAGGCATGGTAGCACACACTTGTAATTCCAGCACTCTTGGGAGGCTGAGACAGGAGTATCATGAGTTCCAGCCCAGCCTGGGCAACTTAGTGAGATCCTGCCTCAAAGGGAAAAAACGGGAGTGAGGACATATAGCTCAGTAGTGATAGAACACCCTGTATTTCATCCCCAGCACTGGGAAAAAAATCAAGAAAGCCAAAAGATGTTTAAGTATGTTTAAAAGAAAATCAATGAAATTGATAAATCTTTAGCTAGAGTAAGAAAAAATGCAAGAAATGAGAAAAAAATGGAAGCAAAATGAGTGATGAAAGAGGCTCCATTCACCATGGGCACCAAAGGAGTGCACAGAGGGAGGGAAAGCCACGTAACTGTACACCCTCAGAGCCCAGACCCTAAGTGGACAAACTGCTGGACATGCACAACTACAGGAAATGAAAGGGGAAGGCACAGTTCCCAGCTCATTCTATGAGGCCAGTACTGCCCTCACACCAAGCTGGAAAAAGACCGGACAGGAAATCCACAGACCAGTACCGCCTGTGCATCTACATGCAGAGATTTTCAGCAAAGCACAGCAAACCAAGTCCAGCAAAATACGAAAGGGACCATATCCTGGGACTGCTAAGATTTATTTAGGAATGAAAAGCTGACCTAACGTACTTGAATCGATCAAAACACACTAGGGGAATAACATCTCGATAAATGCAAAAGAAGCATCTGAGACATCCAAAACCCCTTAGCGATTACACACACAAATTATAAGAACTAATAAGTTCAGTGGTGTTGCAGGAAATAAGATTAATATACAAAAATCAATTCCATTTTGTATGCCAGCAATGAGAAAACATAACATGAAAGTTAAAAAACAATCATTATTTACCATAGCATCAAACATGATAAAATACTTAGGAACAGATTTAACAAAAGTGGTGTGAATTTGTACCATAGAAACTAGAGAACATTGCTGAAAGCAGTTAAAGAAGACATAAGTCTATGGAAAGACATACTACAGTTATGAGTTAAAAGGACAACACTCCCCAAATTAATCTATGAATTCAAAATCCTTTTCTCAGGAATCGACAACTGGTTTGTAAAATTCATAGGAAACACAGGGGACCCAGGAAGCCAAAACAACCTTGATAAATAACAAGGGTGGAGGGCTCAAACTTTGTGACTCACAGCATTACAAAGCTGCAGTAATCAAGACAGTGTGACACTCCTTAGGGCAGACAGGAAGAGCAAAGGAGCAGGATTCCCAGCACAGCTAAAACTCCACCAGATGTACTAATCCACTTCTCGTTGCTATACCAAAGTATCTCAAGTTGGGTAATTTTATAAAAAAGAGGTTCCTTTCACTCGCAATTCTGGAGGCTCCAGGGCACAGTGTGGCCCCAGCGGCACGTGAGCACGTAGGAGTGAGATCTCACTGTCGGGCCAGAAGCCAGACGGGCACAAAGGGGTCAGCCTTGCTCTCACTGTCACTCCTCCACAGCAGAACTCACCTGGGGACCTCCCGCAAACCCCACTCCTGGGGACGTTTCCACGAGAACTTACAGCATGTGTCCAAACAAACCAAGAATGGAATGCTCACGGCAGGGTAGCTGGGTTCAGAATGGCCCCAAAGAGGAGACTGCCCAAGGGTCCACCAACTGATGAGCACATAAACCAGTAAGGAATCCCGTATGATGGGCTGTTACTTAGCCATGAAAAGGAACCAAATACTGATCCATACCACAAACACCCACATGTATCAGCCCTGAAAGCACTGTGCTCGTGAAGAAGCCAGACAAAGGCCACTAGGATACGATTCCACATACAGCTCTGTGCCACTTAACAATGGGACACACTGTGTGTCACTGTGCACAGATCATAAACTATATTTACATAAAGCAAAAGAGCTACAATGTCGGGCTGGGGATTTAGCTCAGTGGTTCTGCCACCTGCCTCACAAGCACAAGGTCCTGAGTTCGATCCCCAGTACCAAAAAAAAAAAAAAAAGAAAAAGAAAGAGCTACAATGTAGCCTTACGGGACCACGGCCACATACTCAGTCCTAGCTGACAACACAGGAGAACTGTCATCATGAAATGTCATATGTGTCACACAGCTGTACATGAGGTATGCATAATAAGCAGACCCACAGGGACAAGCATCGATTAGTGGCTGCTGATAACTTAGGGGTAAAGAATGGGGATTGCTAATGAGTACGGGTTTCTTTTAGGGGCAATAAAAATGCTCTGGGTGAAATGGTTGCCAAGTCTCATGGATATACTAAGAACCCACTGAATTACACATTTTTACAAGGAAGATTTTATCAGTTTTCTCAATAAAGCTTTTATTGAGCTTTTCAAAGGACAAAAGTGTCCTTGAAAAAAGAGTTTCAAGTAATGAATGAAAAAGGAATAATAGAATTAAAATTTGGTCATTTTGCAACCCTAATAACAATGGACCTAAGCAATGGTCATCATTGACTGCTAAAGCCCAGATTAAAACCTGATGAGAGGGGCCGGGGATTTAGCTCAGTGTTTCCGGCACCTGCCTCGCAAGTGCAAGGTCCCGAGTTTGATCCACGTACCAAAAATAAATAAATAAAACCTGATGAGAAATTTCCTAACGAGTAAATCAGAGTTTCAATATCTGATCCCTGATCATCCGGTCAGCAAAATTCAGACTGTAGGAAACCAAACAGGACAAATCAAATTTTAAAAAATAGCGAACAAAAGCAATACATGGGCTTGGTATAAACGCTGCTTCTATGGAGCCAAATGCTTATGTTCAGGGACCCTGGAACAACAACTAGACATTCGATCATATAAAAGAATTGGTAATTTTTGGTGTCCAAATGGGACTACAATTATGTTCTTTCAAAGGAGCCCTTATATTCTGGAAAGACATACTAAAATATTTATGGATAAATATTATATAGTTATATAGCCTGGGATCCATTTCAGTGACACAGAGGGAAAGCGACAGTGCTGGTCACACAGATGGCCCTCCGTCAGCCCTGGGCGCGGGGTGCCGGGAAAGCCGAATCTAGTGTTATCACCCTCTCCGCTTCTGTGCATGTGAAACTCCGCATTAAAAATGACTGCAGAACAACTCGCTAAACCCCTTCGCTGGGCGTGCACTGTGGAGCGTGCTTCACACACAGCACTGCTCAGCCTCCCGTGACAGCTCCTGGAGTCGTACTGGACACAGCAGCCAGGGCGTGCGCATAAGCGAGTGGACTAACTGTCTGCTTTCACTTCCACAGCCCTAGGGGCTGATCAGTGCCCCACACCGCAAAGCCAGTGTCACCAGCTTCCATGGGTAACTGGCCACTACACCTGACCATGCACTCACCTTCCTCAGGGCGTGGCAGAGACTGGCTGCTGGCACCTTAATCTGGATACTTGCCTGCACCCTCACTGAGGAATGCTGTCCCTCCTGGGGCTGCTGTGGGAGCCTGCTGAGGACAGCGGGGCTCAGGCTGGGCACATCTGTGTGGCACAGTGGCACTGAGCTGCAAAGCAGAAGGGCCCACCGCTGTTCTCACTTCTGCCTCGGAGGAGCTGGGACTGGTCCCTCTCAGTGCCAACTCCACACACAGGGTCTGGCCACCTTGGGCTTCCTGGTGCTTGTAAGATTAAAAGAGGGGAAAGATGTCAAAATCCAAGATAGGCACTGGAAGCTTCAAAGAAAAACCACACTGATCCTCTTCTCTCCGAGAGGCACCTGAAGAGCCTTCCAAAGCCATCTCGCCCTTTCCTCTTCCTAGAGTCCGTGCAGTTCTCCGGGCTCCGGCCTCAGATCCGCTTTAAAACCTCGAGTCTGTCCCCTCACAGCCGGTACACGAACGACACACTGCACAGCTGTCTTAGACATTGCTTGCTCTGCTCAGAAAAGCAGCAAACAGTGCAAGCCAGCTTTTTCTAATTGAACAGAATCATTTTTAAAACTCAATTCCATAAAAGTAAACGAACACCTAAATTCCTTTTGCCTTCCACTTGTCAAAAAGACCTACATCAGTCACGTCATTAAAGAAAAAGGCAGGCCATTTTCCGCACTAACACTGCCACCCTTTTGGAGCATGTATTTCTGACTTTCATCTCATTCCATCCAATGCAAAAGAGAAAATACTTGCATTTTTATGAAAGTGCAGGCAATCCAAAATTCGATTTCTGACCCTCCACGTGCTATGCCTCAGACATGGTTTGTCCCAAGGGTCCATGAGTTAGAAGTGTGGCCCCGGTGCAGTGGTGGAAGGAGGCGGAGGACCTTTAGCGGCCGGCCTGGTGGAAATGGGTCGGGTCCCGGCGGCGGCACTGCCCAGGAGGGACGGAGCAAGTCCGGCGTCCGGAGTCGGTCCTCAGGAGGGCAGGCTGCACGCGCCAGCCAACCCCTGCTTGTTCTCCCGAACACAGACTCTCTTCACCATGCCCTCACCACCAGGCAGCCACATGCTGTGTGGACGTCCAGCTCCAACACTGTGAACTCAACAAATCTCTTTTCTCTACACATCAGTCAGTCCTAGGTGCTCATCAGGCAACAGAAAACAGACGACGAGCACCATGTGACGCTATACCAAATAAAACCAAGCAAACATCAATGGGACTGAAACCCTAAACTCACTCTGGCCCCCGCCCACTGGGGCCCCCTGACATCTGTCCTCATAGTTCCTCCTGCTCTGGGATGGGCGATGGGCCTGGAAGAGCAGCGAGCATGACTAGGCCAGGGGCTTCCTCCACCCTGGCCGCGGATGGGAAGCGGGGTGCTGGCGAGCTTGAACCCAGGCTCCACGAATGAGGGTTTTCTACAGCAGCTGACCAGAAATACATAGCTGTTTGTGGGGCACCAATCTTAGACATGCCCAGAGCAGGAGTGCAGCACTCAAGAAACTTCTAAGAGCCTTCTGGATTTGAGTCTCTGCTCCCAGGAGCAGCACTGCCTGGGCACCTGCTCCCGCACAGGGCTTCTCCCTCGGGCCTTTCCCTGAGGAGGCTGGGGTTGCAGATGCGACGCACAGGCACGAGAACACCCGACACAGCAACTGCCAGGCCCCACTTCTCAGCTCACCCTGCTCCCGAGCCTCATCGGCTTTCACGTGCCCCACCACGGCCCTTCGACGTGAACCTCAGGAAGCAACCACCAGAGCCAAGACGAGGCCTCTGAAAACTGGCCTTGGGGCTGCCTCTGCCCAGGCTGTGACACCCGGAGCAGGAAGACCCCAGATCTACAGAAGGAAACGGCTAAGCCCACCTTGGACCCGAAACAACAAATGCAAAGGGTCTCTTGAAAACATGAAGCACGAGGCCCATGTAAAACTTCGCCCTAAAAATGAGAGTTCTGACCGTTCTTCTGCCCCCCTCTCCCATCCTGCTCCCTCCAACTGGAGCAGTCACACAAGCATAGTCTCATTCCATCTGATCTTTATTTAGCACGGCTGCTCCTCTCTGGAAACTCCAGAGATTCTGTCCTCCACACAGCTTGTCTCCAAAGAGGGCTGCTCCGAGGGGTGAGTGATTTAGTGAGCCAACCAGCCAGAAATCTGTCCTATTTGTAAAAGGCAAACAATCACAAATGACAGCTTTTCAACCAAGAAAACGTGGACTTTATCCCAAGAGAAACCTCTAACCCTGCAGTAGATGCCTGCTGCTTCAGCTGGGCCACGCTGCATGGAGGAACACAGAGAACGCCCGCAGCAGCAAAGCTCTGCTGCCAGGGAGGGGCTCAGGAGAGCCTGAATGTGCCCGGGCCAGGGCAGTGGCTCTCTCTCCCCACCACTCTGCTGCCCCCACAGCGCTCTGTGCTCCTTCACATCAGCTCTGACACAAGGTGCAGACCGGCTCTGCCCTTCTCACTGCTCGTCGGTCTGACTGGTGCTCACGCCCACTCTGGGCTCCTCCATCGAAGGGGTCATCTACTGTCCACTCTGCAGCACTGCTCCTTGTGCTAAGTGCTGTCCACAGTCTAGTAAAAGACAGTCACTTATCTGAAGGGGTTAGCAAAACTATCATCTCTTTGGTCAAAAAGTTAGCAGAAAGACCTCGAGCCGACACGGCAAAATTCAGTGTTTCCAAGGGCCAAACCAGTGTGGCAATCAAATAAGGAGCTGGGGAAGGGCTTTGTACAGGGTCTTGTCTGGGAGTCAGAGTCAGGACTCAGCTGTGGTCTGGGCCGGGAGGGTGGGCCCCGTGTAGACACATCACTTGCTGTTCCAGGAGAACCCGGAAGCCCTGAAGTTTACATGGGCTCATTCAAGTTTAATTTGAACTAACCCAGGGTGTTTTAAAGGTTACGCGGCTCAGGCAAAGCACTTCTGGAGCACCTGGTGTGTGTCTCAATTCCAGCTCCGGGGCGTCTGCATTAAGCCAGACACACCGAGAAGCCACGCGCAAAGCAGCTCTTACCCTGCTGATGGTGACGTCACACACTCTGCTCTCATCCTGCCAAGCGGAACGGCCATCCTTAGGCAAAAAGCGCCACCCTCTCCCCGCACCGGAATTCGGGCTGTGTGCAGGCATTTAGTGGCAAGAGGAAGAAAAGAATCCCGTTGTCTGGAGGTTGGAGCCAAAGCAGTCGCTGGAAAGGAGCAGCTGCCTGCAGAAGGAAGCATGCACCACGTTGTAACTCCAGTGAGAAACGTGCCCAAGACTTTCCAGCTTGGACTGGGGCTCTGGGCACTGGACCAGTGGGACCCAAACCTGCAAGCCACTGAGGCTCCAGGGCAGGGCTGCCCATTCCCCTGGGACCCATTACCCTAACTGGGCACGCAGATGGTTCAAGGACTCTCAGCACTCAGCTGTAGCCCCACACTCAACGCAGCCAGCAAAGCTGCTGCAGTGACCCAGGCACGGGAATGAAGTTCCCTCCCGCCACACACCCCAGCAAGTCACCAGGATGTACTCAGAAACTTCTAAGCGGCCACATTTGAGCCCATTTCAGAGACAGACTGGAGTTGGGGGTCACTGCTGCAACAGAATTAATTCTCCTGTCTAATTTCAAATCAGTGGATTTCAAAGCCTAGCCAAATTCAGTCTTTCTTTATCTGTCCATTATTATATTTCACAGGTGTTAATGTAGACTCCTCTGATTAATACTGGGGTGGGGCGTTACGTTTGTGTCAAACGAAAATACAAATTTCCATTTCTGTCTCTGCTGGATTTGCACCAGCATCTAAGCACCCGTCAACACCAGGACCAGAAGGGGGAAAAGAGGAGAAAATATTGATTCTGAGCAAAAGACAGGAAGAAGCACCCTGGCTGTATCAGTCATGAGACACACACTCATTGAGGCTGTAAGATCTGCTGCCTCGTCCTGGGCTTCGGGGTCACAGCCCACCCCACCCCTGTGGGCTCACAGACCCTAAAGCAAGGAGACAAGTGGGGTCCTAGAGACTCGGGGGCAGTGGAGGTGGGCCAGGCAGAAACACAGCTCCTGCATTGGACCCAGCAAGGGCAGGGACCTTCAGCACAGCCAGCTTTGCACCTCCAATGGAGACCATGGTGAAGAAAGAGCAGCACCAGACGGCAGCTCCCCAACCCGAACTTCTGGTAGAGGAGGTTGAGAGAGATCAACAGGGAGAAATAAAATCAGTTCAGCATGGATTGGGTAGCCTTAGACATTTGTATTCCACCGAAACACAGAAATCCTGCTATATTTTTAAAAGGCTCGATCCCACGCACATAGAGTCTTCTTTTCCCTGTCAGATCCCTTCTCAAATGCAGCACATTTTAAGGGAATATAAAAGTAATCTGCCTGGGAGATAATTAATTAACTGCAAACAGCTCTGATATTACTATATTAATTACTGAAGAAAGAAAATAACAAAGTACTTAGCTATTCAGTACTCAGGAATCCCCAAGCATCGCTAGAAGTTCTCACAACTAAGGAGTACCAGAGCCAGGACTCAGACCAGCTGAGTCTGTCTGCCTTCAGACAGTGTGGAAATAAAGATCTGTCTTAGGGTTAGAGAAAGCCAGGGAATGACTGCAGAGGTGGACAGAACAGACCCAGACCTGCATGCTTGGGGGAAGAAAAATGTATACACCCAACACCTCTGCCCCTGCTTCCCATCCACCCAACGTTTCCATCTCGCCATGTTCATTCCAATTGGATCGGTGCTGATGTGCTCAAAAGCAAGGAGCACTGGTTACAACTTAGCACTTGACAGCTTTGACTTTGCCGAGTGATTCGCAGGATCCTGGCAAAACACATCAAGCTCTCCCAGACTGCTACCCTCTGCAGACGTCCCCTCTTTACGGTGACTGTGTCCTCCTTGCACTCCCTGCAGCCTGGCTATATTTCCTGGGGGCTGACAACACTGCTGGGAAATGAACAGAATGGCCGCTCCATTACTGAGAGGGAGAGGTAAGGAGCGTGCGGGGCTGTATATTGGACTCATCCATCACGGACCTGACATCCAATCTTGGAGCAGCACACCAACAGGAGCCAGTCCACAGCAGTGACAGTGACTCCTCACATCCTCCCTTCAGGCCTAAGGTCATCCTCCCAGCCTATAAACTCAGCGCCTGACAGCGCACAGCAGACACTCCGAGGGAAATGGCCTTTGTCCTCCGCACTGCAGAGTCCCATGTGTCTGCCCTGGGCACTGTCCTGCCCGTCCTCCTGAACTGCTGTCTTGGCAGTGCCATCCACTACACTGAGACAGCTCCAGTAATCATCCCTGTCATACAGTGGCACCTGAACATCTTTTTGAAACAATTACTCTCCCCCAAGCCAACAAGACTATAAAGAGGAAACGGAGGAGCAGAATCAGTATGGGTAACGAAAGTCAGTGATCGGGAACATGAAGAGGACACGGGGGAGTCGGCTCCCAAGACTCATCCAGCACTAGATCAAGGACAGTCTTGTCCTGGAGGTTCAGCATGCCCCGTCTTGATGGTGGATAGCTCAGGAGTGGAGCTAAAGGTCAAAACTTCAGGTTCATGTATCTTTAATTACAAAAAGAGCCTCCTTTTATTCTGACCCCAGGCTCCAGGAGTCAGCTCCAAATGACCTGAGACCCCAGCACTCTGCCAACTGCAAGTGCATGCACGGTGCAGCCAGCACAAGCACCTATCTGCCCACCAGTCCTCTCTAGTGTGTAACTTGGTAAGGCAGGGAAAGGTTTGGGAACAGTTTCTGTGCATTCCAATGCAAGTCAACTTCCTAGAGCAGTTGTGGCAAACCTATGGCACACGTGTTGTTCGTTTTTAAGACAAAAGATGTTAATGCATCTGTTGTTTTTTTCTAAACTAAAACCTCAGTATTCATGTTTCATCAGTGTTGGCATTTTGCGATAAATTTGGTTGCAGTCTGGGCACTCGGTCTCTAAAAGGTTTGTCATCACTGTCCTAGGGTTTGGTCAGTTCCAGGGTCCCTGAGAGTTAGTTTCTAACACTGCAAGCCTGACGGAGCGATCACCCTGACCTACCGCAAGGTCACTACGGAAAGGACACCTTTCAGAACCCTCTCGGCCCAGCCAGCTTCCCCGGAGACACCCTGACCTTGCAAACGTCTGCAGGAGAGGTTCAGCCTCCTCACTCTGGACACTGTGTGCCGAGGATTCCTTCTTCTGCGGACGGACCCGGGCAGTGCAGGTGCTGAGCAGCTGCCTGGCCTCAACCACTTGATGCCGAAAGTCTCTCCAGATACTGCCTGACGTCTCTTGGGGAGCAAAATCATCCTCAGTTGAGAGCCCATGCCCAAAGGGTTTCAGACACTCTTGTGGGAGCTGGGAGGCCAGTGGGAGGTCGGAAGTGCAGAACAGAACACCTGACTCCTGGCCTGTAGCCGGGACCCCGCTGAATCTCCTTCAGAGCCTCCCTCGGAATTCAGTCACTGTGTCTCATGCCACGGTGTCAGACAACAACCAAAACTTCAAAAAGAAGGAAAGACGAGGCAAGCGTAACCTGCTGGGGAAACTCAAAGCAGGCTTCATGGTGTGCGTGTAAAGATGAGTGATTGCTCTAAAGAGTCTGATCCTCCATCGTCTTCAGCCCTAGAATGATACCCTCCGTACTTGCTCTGATACAGCTTCAAACACAGCCTGCTGAACACACCCCGCCGGCCTGAGCACCAACCCCGAGGAAACTCACTGATGTCCCAGGAAAAATGCAAAAACATGTCAGCTTTCCAGTCTTTCCACTACTCATCAATCTCAGCTTTCAATAAAACCTGAGAGGAATGAAATGACAGGAATGATGGAGGGTGAAATTCCACCCTACTTCTGTCTTGCTTAACTAATGAGAATTATCATCCAATATTTTTCTTAAATAATATTAAAATATCACAATCAGGCTGCCATAATTGGATTCACTGATATTTAAATCCTACAGTCCAAAAGCAATCAGAATAATATATCTTCCAGGTGATTCAAACAGTGAATTACTAAGAATCTCCCTGGATTATGTACTTCTTCCAAATCATCAAATTTCAAGCAGTACCTTAGGTGACTATGAGAAATTCTGAATTAACATGATTTTTTAAAAATGTGATCTGTCACAAGAAGAGAATGAAAACTTCTCAAGGTCTAATATATTCAGGCATTAAAAATAAATTTATGGAAGCTCTTGTCCTCAATCAGCAAACCAGTAAGTGCTCTCTAAAGCAACATTCCTAAATGCTCCCTGAACGGCTAACACAGATCGCTTCTCTCTGGACTGCTTAGAAGGAGTGGTGCAGCATCAGCTCCAGGGGTCCTAAGGCGTGGAGCACCATCACCAATCTGTACTCTCTCTACTCTCCCCTCCTCGGGCTCTGCCTCTGCACAGCCCAGCCGGGGAGTAGTGGGCACGCCTGGCCAGGAGCCTGCCTGGGGAGATGCGTCCCACCTGGGGGGGATCCACCCAGCTGCTGCCCTGCCCAGTCTCCCCGACTGCTGACAGAGCCAGCCGGCCTGAGTGCCCCGCTCGACTGCCACGCTCTCCCGGCTGCAGGAAGGAGCAGTCCCGGCTCCAGCCCCGGAGTCGACCCTGGGTCCACCCTCTGAAGGCAGAGGCTGAAGCTCTGAGCAGGAACAGGCAGGCAATCCTTGGGGCAGAGACCCTGCCTGGGCTCCACATCACACAGCACGGCAGCATGGATGGCACTGAAGCGAAAATAAACAAGGAGCAGGAAGCAAGCATCTGTGCAGGGTGCAAGGAAAACCGCATCTACGATGATAGCAGCGGCACCAACTGGCTCTCAAAAGCTTCCTGGAGGACACTGCAGCAGGAGAATCAAGAAATCCCAGGGTTTTGCATTCCCAGATGTGTAAATAAATCAGACAAGTGTTCAAAGACATAAGTACAGCGTGTTCACTGAGCCATTAACCACTGGTGAGGGTAAGAGGCCTAAGGCAACCTGCGTGTCCATCACTAGCAGGACGGTCCAGCAGGCTGGGGAGACCATCAGCGGGGTGCTCCACGCCATCAGCATGTTCAAATATCTATGGTCACTGCTCCCAGATGCTGAGACCCCTGCTCCAAGTGCTTCCCCACCTGAACCCAGGCGATCCCATCACACTGACCACCAGTGCTCTTACTGTACTCACTCCAACCACCGGCACTGGAAAATAGAGACGTTAACTAACTCTCCAGAGTTCATAGCTACTAAGTGACAGCTCCGAGGTTTGAACCCAGCCATGCTCTAAAGCCATCCTTGGCACAATAACATGCTCCTGTATCCATGAAAAAATCAAAACTACATTCACAAAAAAATAATCATTATGATGCAATAGTCAGCATGATCCTATCTTTGTAAAATACATCTGATAAAAAAACTTATATAAAATATACACCAAAATGTTACGCATTCTCTCTGAGTGACAGAGTTTGGGGTGATTTCTGCTTTCTACTCTGCACCTCTCAGGATTGTGTGGATTGCTTCAAATGGATAAGTATTATAAAACTCAGCTTTTTATTCAAGAAAACAAAATGTCATAAGCAGCCTTAGAAGTATACAAGCAGAAAGAAAAGGAGCAAACTAGACACGAAGTGAACTTACAGACGTGGGTAGGGGAGAATCCTCCGCCAGCACACCCGGGGGTCGTGCGCGGGAATCATGCGCTTCTCTGGCTCGCCGGCGGCTTCTTCACGGAGGTACTAGCCTGGAAAGACAGAGACCAAGCGATGAGGGAGCACGCCCTCAGAGCTCGGAGCGCAGCAGGCCATGACCGCAACCACAGGTGAGTCAGAGCCGGGACAGTGGGACAGCCAGCGGGACAGGGAGGGGTGCGGGGCTTGTCCACTGCCCGGAGGACGCGCGGAGAGGCGGCGCAGCAAGCCAGGGCGGGTGCAGAGAGCAGGACCGGGCTGGGCTGGCTGGGAGTAGCCCCGTGACACGGCAGTGAGTGCACAGATTCTTTCCTCTCCAGCACATCCTCCTGTCCCAGGCAGTGGAGAACGGGCTGGCTGGAGCCGGACAGACTCTGCCCAACGAAAGGGCCGCGCGCCAGGCCTCCTGGATCTTAGCCACAAGAACCAGAGAACCGGAAAAGGCTCAAAGCTTCTTCTGCTCCTACAACGTCTTAAAGCATCAGATGCCACCAGGAGTGCAGGGATCTGAAATGGCCAGCGAGGAATTCCAGGGCGAGTGGAAGGCGCCCTCCTCTTTCCGATCCCGTTTCATCCGCTCTGCACCCGCTGTTCCTAGCAGGGCAGTGGTCTGTCGCGGGTTCAGGCAGGCCCAGGCCTTAGTGGGGAAAAGCAACCTTTCTTCGCCTATTTTTAATGAAACTGAGCAGCAGCTTCCTGAAGACGCGGGCGGTGCCCAGGGCAGTGTCAGCATCGCCCACAACGCTGCACCACTCGCCGGACCCGTCTGGGTCTCTGCAGAGCTCTCGGGATACAGAACCGCCTGTGCTTAGCATGCTGCGGACGCAGTTATTATAAGCCTACGCTGGATCTTATCTAATGAACTAGTAACGATGCACACACACAGCAAAATCATAAACTGGCTTTGCTATTGCATAGCTGTATCCCGTACAATCTAATTCCTTTATACCCTATGGCTTTCATTTTTGCATTGAAAAACTCTTCCGAAACGTGGTTCATCAGCCCCCAGATCGACAAAGGGGTCCCTAGCTCAAAAAGGGTTGGACTCCCCCAGCTGGAGCCCCACTCCTACGTTAGCCATGTGTGTCCCTCCTGGGTCAGCCTCCAGTGATGTCCACCTCACAACCAGAGTCCCCAGACCCTCCACTTGTCTGACCAGCTTCTACCTGTCCACTGTCTCTCATGTGCCGTGCTGCTCTCCTTGCTTAACCCTAAACCAACATCCCTGCCCCGGGGCCTTTGCACTAGCTGACCACCTCCCTGTGAGCTCTATCCACAGAGGACCGCACAGCTTGGTTCTTCACAGGCTTCGGGTCTTCACTGTTCTTCAACAACATCTCCAGAACACCGTCTGCAGCTCCCTACCTAAATGTCACCACCTCCCCAAGGCACTCTTCCCTTCCTCACTCCATTTTGGTTCTAACACTCAGCATTTATCACTCCGAAAACAGACTTAGAGATACGACTTTGCAGCTCTTTACCTTATTGACCTGTTCCCCTACTCCAACGTGAGCTCCTTCGGTGCAGGGGTTTCTGTCTTACACACTCCTGCATTCCAAGCACCTGCAGCCCCACACGAAGTAGAGAACCTCATTAATCGATAAATTACTGAATCTTTGAGTTGAGTGACATTTGTCACATCGCTTAGCCACCACCTGCTCCCTTCTGTGTGAATGTTTGTTTTCCGGTTTTCCAAGAGTCTCGTGTATCCCAGGATCACCAGGATCCCCCTGCCTCAGCCTCCCAAGTGCAGGGACTCCAGCCATGCACTACCACACCTGCCACTGTGAGAATTTTAAATTCCATCTTTCCCATTACATTAACCAAGAGGAAAGGAAGCTTGTAACAAATTTTGAAATTGTGGTCACCACAGAAGAAAAATATTGTATTCCTCAGCCGCTGCAGATAGGAAATTATTTTTTCCTTAATAAAGGGGGTTTCCAAGACAAAGTTCTAGCAGGGCGTGGTGGCGCACACCTGTAATCGCAGCACTCAGGAGGCTGAGGCAGGAGGATCACTTCGAGTTCCAGGCCAGCCTGGGCTACACAGTGAGTCCAGGCCAGCTTGAACTGCATAGTGAGACCTTGTCTCAAAACACAAAACAAAAATACATACACACATACAAAGTTCTGAAATAAATAAGTTATTACATCAGATACAGCGTAAAACAAATCGGAAACGTTAAAGGAGGAGAACAGGGGTTTGGTTTGAAACTAATAGAACCACACGACCCAGATGGCAGGGAAGCGACGCTGGTAGCTCAGAGCACCACACAAGTTCGCCCGGCAAAACACCGAGGCAACCGGCGGTGCCTGCGCTCAGAGCAGACGCGGGCTGTGGGTCGCTGCACGGCCGGGGCTCGGCTCCACCTGCGCTGATGAACCGTGAACCGGCAGCTGGGCTGACTCACAGCTAAGCAGCAAGCAGAGCCGCCGCCCAGTCCTCCCTCCAGCCACCTGGACCCTCCCATGTCGCCTGAACATCCCACTGGGACCTGACAGAAACACACCCAAACCTCCCATATCCGCCATGCAGACACCAGATCAGCCCTGTTCCCCTCACCACACAAGCTGCAGACACCAGGTGGGCCAAGGACAGGGCAAGGTGCGTCCCCGGGTCCTATGTGAGTGCGCGCGCGCGCGCACACGCACACACACATTATTCAGACACTGAGTATTGTTCTGCTGGCTCCACCAAGACTCCTAACTGTGTTCCTCACGCCATGCTGCACTGCCAGGTCCCCTGCACAGCAACGGCTTCACATCCCTCGACACCAGCCTTGAAGTCCTCTGCAGCCCTTTGACCTTTGGTGTAAGCTCTGGATCCAGAGTGCTTCAGTGGACATCCCAGCTCCATCGCCACTGGCCATGTGATCTTCAGCAAGTCCTTCAAGACTCAGTTCCCTCATCTGTGAAGCACAGATACTAAATACTGCATAGCACAGAGAGTAGCTATGAAGACTGAAAATTAGATGGCACAAATAAAGCTCTTGCAGCGACTGATTGAATGTTAGCTCTTGTTTTATAATTATTCCTTACCTGCCTCAACCCTACTGAGACTCTGGAGCCATAAGGAAACACGAAATTCTCCAGCTGGGACCAGGGTCCCTGTAATCCCAGCTACTCAGCCACTGAGGGTGGACAGTTTGAGGATGAAAAGTTTGAGGCCAGCCTAGGCAATTTAGAGCAACTTGTCTCAAAAAGTAAAAGGGGCTAGGGATGCAGCGTAGTGGTGGAACACATGGCCAGATGCACAGGGCCCTGGGCTCCAGCCTCAGGGTGGAGGGAGGGGCAGGTCCTCTGCACTGCCCGTGCTGCTCAGGACACCCTTCGGGACTAGGCCGTCATGCTCTGCAGAACCAGGCCTCCGCTGCCCGTGCCCCACTCCCACCTCCCCAGAGTAACTCGCTGGGCTGCGGGAGAGTCCCTGCTTGCTGACCCCACACTGCACTGCACACCCCGAGAAAGCAGTGCCTCCAGTTCTCTAACCTTTGTGTCCTTGACACCCAACGAGGAGCACTGCACACAGGAATGAGCGGATGGTCTCCGCAGTCGACCTGTAAGACAGACACTGGGTCACCACCCACAGAGGAGGGGGCCTAACATGGCTGGGCAGGGAGTGGAGGCAGCAAAGTCCCAGGCCCAAGGGCCGAGGGGCTGTCTGTCCTGGAGTCTGTCCTTCCACACCCTGGCATGCCCCTAGGACAAGCTGTACTCCGCCTTCTCTCCCTAAGCTGGAAGGACTGCACCTCGAGCCTCCTGTGTGAGGAGCTACAAAACACCCACAGAGCCCAAGCCACAGGCTCAGTGCTTTCCGCGCTTACCTCTACAAATGGGAGCGTCCAGTCTCCTTGGCAGTGTCTGTCACAAAATAATTTTTCTAGAAAGCTTCTAATGCAGTGTTGGAATTACTTTGCCTCACGGTGCATTTTGACAGCCACATGCCACTATGACTCCCATTCTGCAAATGAAGACTGAGAGTGTGGAGGCTCAGCACCTTCCCCAGCCAGGAGGAGCTGGGCTGGCTGTCAGGGCCACAGGCGAGGAGCCTGTGGAGAGGAGAGTCCTGTGACTGGGCTAAGATGTTAAATTAAAAACCTCTTCTTGGGGTCTTATCCGCCTGGGGTACATAGACAAACAGATGGATAGAGGTAGACAGGCAGACGAGCTATAATCCTCACTGAATACAAGACCAGACATAATATACCTACATCTGAATAAGAACGGTGGCCCTAAGTGGGCCCACACGTTGATGCTAATTTGACCTGCTGCAGGTGGACAAAGGAGCAACAAGGAAGTAGTAAAGTTGGTCTGCAGAAACCTCACTTCCCTGCCCTTTCAGGATTGCCTGCCTCCATTTCTGTACATAACACCCTGCCCTCTCCCACTCTGCCCTTTCAACCCAGCAGCAAAGGCTAACAGCTTAGTCTTTAAACTCGGGTGGGGAAATAAGGCCTCAGACATCCTCTGTATCTATCAGGGTGCACTGAACACAAGCAACAACTGGCAGTGGCTGACTCAGTTTCTTCAGGAGGCTCCATGAAGCTCCTAAAACGAGTGAGAAGGCAGAGGGCAGGTCTGGAATGGGGCCCTGCGGAAGAGCCGGATGTCACTGGATGGACAGAGTGCGTGGAGTGGCGAAGCCCAGGCCCTGCCCGCACTACAGCTGCAAGGGCAGGACAAGAAGCAGCTGAGGGAGCCTCCAGGGACAGCTTGCAGGTACCGTGGCACCGAGACCATATTCAGAGAGGGGAGGATCGTGGTCCCACGGCAGCCAGGGCTCAGCAAGAGAAACACGAGCGCAGCCAAAAACTCCACTCAAACTCCCCAAGAACTCTCCATTCCTAATCTAAAACAAGGGAAAACAGCATTAAAGGCAAGGGATTCCGGGCCCCTCCCAGCTGCCCCAGAGTCACCCCTGCGTGTAAGTGGGTGACGGCGACGTCATCTTGCCTCTGTTTTCCATAAGGCTCGCGCTCCGCTGCTGGCCAGACTTCTCCAAAGTGTCAGAGCACAGCGGAGTCCTGAGGACGGGCTGGGAAGGACGGCAGGAGCCCTGCCTGCCCCTGAGCGCAGCCTCCCAACTCCCCGGCCTCTGCTCCAGCCTGGCCTCCCCTCACCCTGGCTCAGGTTCTCTTCCTCTCCCAGGACACCTTCACTGGGGCCCCGGCCCCCACGTCTGACGCGAAGTAGGCAGCCCTTCGTGTCGCAGAACCCCGCTTCTTGGCAATGTTCCTGGAGCGCCCCGGAATCAGGTCTGACTCACAGCGGGCACGTGGGAGATGTCGGGGGAGTGACTAAACAAACGCTCCCTGCCTCAAGGCCACAGAGTGCGTGGAGACGGAGACGGAGACAAGACGGGGCGGCTGCCTGGAAGGCGGCTTCCCGCTGCATCCCCTCGCCCGGCTCTGGGGTGCTGCCAAGAACGATCACCAAGCGGCTCAGTCCACTTCTTACTGCTGCGAGGAGACACCGAGACGGGGCGATTCTCGAAGAGCAGAGGGTTCTGGAGGCCAGGAAGCCAGGAGCTCGAGCTCCACTGTCCATGGGCACCGCGTGGAGCGGGGTGTACGAGCTTCCTGTCTCCTCTCGCACAGCCCCCGCCAAGCTGGGAGCCGCCCCACGACCCCGCCCTGAGCGCAGGAGCCGGCTCTGGGGAGAGGCACGCAGCTGCCCTGCTCGGCGTCTGTGTTGGGGGTGAGCAGCCCATGCTATGGCATTTCCAACGGATTTCAGAAAAATGTTGATTGCTGTTAGAAGAAAACAGTGCTTTTGCCAAACCCTAAATCCTCAGTGTGTTTACAATGGAACTCTCAGAGGGCCAAGTGTCTTCCGCTATCACAAGCTGCCACACTATTTATCTTACGGGGAAAAAGTTTTACTTAACTTCTTCACAAATATAATAAAATAAATCCGATGGCTGGAAGAGGGTCTCGTCTGTTATTGGGAAGGTAGGGAAAAACGTGTTCATGTTTCACAAAGATCCACATCCAGTTCCCAGGAGCCACCTTGGGAGGATTCTTTTCAAATGCTTTGCCCAGAACCATCTGCTGTGACTAATTCTATACTTCCTGTGTATGAAAAAATACGTGATTGTAAAACAGTGAGATCCTCGGGCAGTACGAGTCAGTTTGATTTCTTAAGACAAATCCTTGCACCTCTCTTTTCTCAAACCGTTTCCTAAACGCGCCTGGCTCTCTCGGAATTCCCAGGCTCTCCATGAGGAGGACCGAGGTAAAACAGCCGGAAGGAAGGAAGGACCCCTGACTGCAGGAAGCGGCCGCCACTCAGCTCTGGACAGGGCGGGATTCCCTCGCTAGGGGCAGGGAAATCCTTGCTGCAGAGCAAATAGGAACGGACGCAGGCTTGGAAAACGAACTCCACGTCCCTGGAGCGAAACGTGCCCTTGGCCTGACCGGCACCAAGACTGCCTGTCTGCGAGTTTCCTTCGGAGTCCGAGTTAGTTTCACCGAGTTAGTAACACCTTGGCAGGACCAGCACACTGCACCCAAGTTCACGCACCGGCCTTCAGCCACGGCCGCACGGCCCCTGTTTGCCAGCCAGGGCTTCCACCTCACGTCAAGTGCAGAGGCGAATTTCCGGGATTTCAAGTCAGCAATAGCGAAGGAAGTCCCTCTTTTTCTTTTCTTTTTATTAGCACATGTGCAGCACATGACTATATTCAGCATGGAGCTGACACGGGTGCACAACACATCTTAAATCTCTTTACCCCCCTTCTCCCTCCCTCCTAGCTGCATTTTCACCCTCCCTCCATACCCCCACCCTCTCTTTTTCTTCCTATTATCTATCTTTTATTTTATTCTTCATTTATATCTTGGGTTTCTCATAGAAAAGAAACTGTTGAGTCTGATTTATTTCACTTAACATTATGTATGCACTTTCCTACAAGTGACTCAAATTTATCCTTCTTTATGGCAGAGTAGTACTCCATTTGTATACATACCACATTTTCTTTATCCATTCATGTGTTGGTAGACATACAGGCCGCTTCCGAGATTTAGCTATTATGAATTGTGCTGCTATAAACCTGCATGTTTCACTGTAATACGATGTCTTTAACTCTTTCGGGAGGATACCTAGGAGGAAATAGCCGGGTTGAATGGAATTTCTAGTTTTAGTTTTTTAAAGACTCACCACACTGATTTCCACAATGGTTGTACAAGTTTATATTACCACCAAAAATGAACAAGGGTTCCTTTCTCCCTCTGCTATCTATCTGGTTTCTTTCTCTTTTTTTAACTCAGGGTCTTTGCACTGAGCTATATTCCCAGCTCTTTTTTTATTTTATCTTTTATTTACTTATTTTTTTGGTACTGGGGATTGAACTCGGGACCCTGCGCTTGCGAGGCAGGCATCGGAACCACTGAGCTAAATCCTCAGCCCTATCTGGTTTCTTGATGATAGCCAATCTTCCTAGAATAAGAGGAAATCTCAGTGTATTTTAATTTGTGTTTTTTAATGACCAGAGTTGATGAACATTTTTTCATGTACTTATTGGCCATTTGTATTTCTCCTTCTGAGAAGTGTCTGTCCTGTTCAGTTGCCCATTTTCTGACTGGATCTTTTACTTGGGAGGATCTAATCGCTTTTTAGTTCTTCATAAATTCTAGATTATTAGTCCTCTGTTTGAGGAAAATAGCTGGAAAAAAATTTTTCCCATTCTGTAGGTTGTCTCTTCACTCTGTTGGTTGCTGCCTTTGCTGTGCAAAAGCTTTTTGATTTACTGTGATTCCATTTGTTGACTCTTGATGTCACTTCTTGTGCAGCTGGGGTTCTGTTCAGAAAATCTTTGCCTATATCTAAGTCTTCAAGAGTTTTACCTATTTTTATCTTCCGGCAGAGTAAATGTTTCCATTTTAATATTTAGATCTTTGACCCATTTGGATTTTAGTTTAGTACATGGTGACAGACATGGCTTGGGATTCCATCTTCACCATGGACAGCGAATTTTCCCAGTGCTATTTGTTAAAGAGGCTATCTTCCCTCCAGCATCAGTTTTTAGCCCCTCTGTCAAAGATTAGGTAGCGGAACACCCTTGGAGTTGTTTCTGCATCCTCTAGTCAGTTCTGTTGAGCCACAAGTCTGTTTCCGCCAACACCGTGCTGTTTCTGTCACTGTGGCTTTGCAGTATAGCTTCAAGTCTAGAATTACAGTTCCTCCAGCCTTGCCCTTGTTACCCAGAGTAGCTTTTGTTATTCTGGATCTCTTCTGGTTCCATACAAATTTTAGGATTGTATTTCCTATTTCTGTGAGGAATGCCATTGGTATTTTGCCTTAGATTGCCATAAACTTATGTATCAGATGTGGAAGCACGGCCATTTCAACAATATAGGTTCTGCCCATTCAGGAACAGGGGTGTCTTTCCATTTTCTGATATACTCTTAGATCACTTTGTTCAGAGTACTGTAGTGTTTGTTGTAGTCTTTCATTTCCTTAGATTAATTCCTAAGTATTTAACATTTCTTCATGCTATTATGAAGTTATTGTTTCCCTAATTTCTTTCTCAGTGAGTTTATTATTGGTATATAAGAGTGTCACGGATTTTTTATGTTGTCTTTGTATTCTGCTCCACTAACAAATTTGGCTAACAATTCTAGGAGTCTTCGGGTGGAATTCTGGATCTCCTATGTAGAGAATCACGTGATTTTCAAATAATGACAATTTGACTTCTTCCTTTCCTACATGTATTCCTTTTACTTCTTTCTCTTGCCTAATTACTCTGGCTAATATTTTAAGAAATAAGGGCTGGGGATTTAGCTCAGTGGTTCCACTGCCTGCCTCACAAGTGCAAGGTCCCGAGTTCAATCCCTGGTAGCAAAAAAAAAAAAATATATATATATATATATATATATACACACATACATATATATATTAAGAAATACATTGAATAGTAGTCTTGCTAACAGACCACTATCAAGACAGCAGATTTGTCCTGTTCCTGGTTTTGGAGGGGACACTTTCATCTTTTCTCCATTTAGTATGATGCTGGCCCCTGGTTTGTCATAAATGACTTTCATCAGATTGAGATTAGGTCCTTCTATGCCTATTTTATTCAAGGTTTTTTATCATGAATGGATGTTGGATTTTGTCAAAGGCTTTTTCTGCATCTATTGAGATGATCATCTGGTTTTGTCCTTCTGTTTATGTCATATATTACATTTATTGATTTGCATATGTTGATTCATTCTCGCTGGGATGAAGCTTACTTGGTGTATGATATTTCTGATGATTTGCTGCATTTTGTTTGCCAGTATTTTGCTGAGGATATCTGCACCTGTTTGTTTGGGGGAGGGGGGATTGTTTTTGTCCTCTTCTGGCTTTGGAAACAAGGTGATGCTACCTTCCTGGAAAGACTTTGGGAGTGTTCCTTCTCTTTCAGTTTCATTAAAGAGTTTGAGGAATACTGGTGTTAGATCCTCCCTAAAGTTTTTATAGAACTTGGCAGTAAATCAATTGGGACCTGGGGTTTTCTTAGTTTTAGTTTTTTTATTACTTCTGCAATCTCATTACCTGACATTGGATTACACTGAGGTTTTATGTTTTCTTGGTTCAGCTTTGGTAGTTCATATGTATCTATGAGTCTATCCATTTCTTGTGATTTCTCCATTTTATCAGAATACAAGTTCTCAAAGTAGTTACTAATAATCTAGATTTCAGCAGAATCTGCTGTGATTTCACATTTTTCATTTCTAATTGCATTGATTTAGGTCCTTTCAGTTTTTTGTAAGGTTGGCTAAGGGTTTATTTATTTTGTTTATTCTTTCAAAAACCAACTCTTCAATTAACTGATTCAACAAATATCTACAAAAAGCAACAACTGGGGCTGGGACGCAGCTCAGTGGTGCCACACCTGCCTGGCAATTGCAAGGTCCTGAGTTCGATCCCCGGTACCAAGAAAAAAAAAAGCAACAACTATACCTTCATAAATGATAGAAAAGAATTCAACGGTAGTAACACAGAGTTAACTATCTAAAAACTAATAAAGCTTAATGGTTATGCTACTACCATGTTCGTGATGGAGCCATGATTTGTGTGTCTGGCTGCTGGGCAGCTTTAACCACCAGTGGTACATATGCAGTGTCCCATGCATGACAGAGGCTCAATGGGACAGTCATGCACGTACCACTAGTGCTTCAAGCTGGCAGGAACATGTTAAAGATATAGGAATTTGAGAATGGGAGAATGCAAAAGGAAAAATTTGAAAAATTAAATAGGAGATAAAGAAGAGAAAAGTGAGACAAAGAATTCTATTACGGAGAATATTTACAGAATTAAATAAAGGTATCTGTTATGGCTTATATCTGGATGTTCCCCCCACCAAAGCTTCATTTGCTCAAAAGGGGGGCTTTTGGGAGTGACTGCATCATGGGTGTGTGGTACTGGATTAGTCCACTGATCGGTTTAGCACAGTTCTAGGTGTGGATGATGGATTTACTGAAGACAAAAGAGCCACCCTGGGTATGGGTGGCACTAAGCAATAGGTTTATAGCCCTGATGGGATAAAAAGAGAAAGAAGGAAGCTCCGCTCTGCTTCCTGCCTGTCCTGCCATGGACTGTGTCTCCTCTGCGATGCCCCTCTGCCGTGCTTCCCTGCCTCAGAGCCAGCCAACTATGGGCTGAAACCTCTACAGACGATAAGCTAAATAAACCTTTCCTCCTTTAACTTATGGGTGTTGGGTATTCTGTCCCAGTAATGAGAAAATAACTAAGACAGAAACGGACAAAAAAAAAAAAGAAATGGAAGATAAAAGGGGAAAAGGGAGAAAAAGAGAAATACTATGGATAATAAAAATAGGAAAAAAACAGCAAAAAGAGAAGAAAGGAATGAGAAAAAGAAGAGAATTCAAAACCAGGGAAAAAACTTTTTCTCTGTGCTTCTGAGTGAGGAGCTTCCCTCCAGGGTCTACAGATCAGGAGCCCGGCAAGCCTGGGTTTTCTCTGCCTCGCCTCAAGGACACGGCTGTGTGAGGGGCAGCCCTTATCCCAGAGGCCCCTTTCCCGCAGGCTGTGGCAGCGTCCAGGCCAAGACACGTCTGCTCGCACGGGTGGCAGGGAAGGCAGCCGGACCTCAGACCAGTGCTGGATGTGGGCAGCAGGGTAAGGGTTCAGGTGCTTGATGCAGGCAGCACTTTCAGACCCGACTGACTGAGTGCAGCTCAGGCCCCATCCGGCGCCTCATCTTGGGCAGTGGGGCCGTGTTCTTCGAGGCCTGAGTATAAACTTCTCAGGAATCTTTTTCTAGCCCACTCCCTGCCTGTGGCTGCCTCTTGCCCAGTCACCGAGGGAGGGCAACTCTGTAGGTCTGAAATGGTTTTCCAGATACTGAGTCCCAGGCTTCAATAATCAACCCTACCCAAATGGCACCTGACCCAGCACTCTGGTGCAACAGCAGCCACGGGCCCAGATCCCTCTTCTGCACACAGAGGAGTCCCTCGGCGCAAGCCCTGCACTCTCTGCAGTTCACAGAGGTGGGCTGGTCTCCAAGACGGATGCCCTGCACCCCCGGCCAGGTGCTTACCCTATTTGGGGGGGCCGGTTCCCCCCTTCCCCATAAGCTCAGAGGAGAGAACTCAGATCGTTCCCTTGGACTGTCGTTCCAGCGTCTCTGTGGCTTCTAATCTTTTCTGTCAGTTCCTCTCCAATTCCTGGCTCTCTGCTTCTCTCTTTTCTTCACCAAGCTGTTCTCTTCCAGCAGCTGCATTCTGAATCTGAGAGGCTGCATTTTGCTACCAATCACCACACTGCCATTTTCTTTCCTTCCATTATGAGGTGAGGTATTTCTTCTTTCTTTAAATCGGTTTTTATTTTTGTTGGCACGTGTGCAGCACCTGCTGGCTTCCCTGCGGCGGCGAGTGGGTACATGTACATGTATGCAGCGCCTCTGTTCTTCATACTTCCCGGCCCCCCTCCCATCTGCAAAAGATTCTCCAGGCAGGAAAAGACTTAACTGATTCTTAGGGTAACTTTCAACTCTGTGGCTCTGTTCTCTGCTCCCTGCAAATATTAGATGGTCACTGGGTGCTCTGTCTTTCTCAAAGGGCCATCAGGCTGCAACATTCAGTACTGGCCATTCTGTTGTGTTGTTTTGACGGTACTGAGAATTGAGCCCAGGGCCTTTGTACTGAACTACATCCCCCTTTTCTATTTTGAGACAGGATCTTGCTAACTCCCTAAACTGCCCAGGCGGGGCTGGACTTTGCTCTCCTCTTGCCTCAGCTTCTCACGGTGCTGGGACCACAAGTATGCGCACCACGCCTGGCTTCATTACTGACCTTTAGGTCGGCGTATGCTGCTCTAGGCAGTGTGATGGTTAATTTTATGATCTGACTCGGCTGAGTGCCCAGAAGTTTAAATCAAACTTAATTGGGGTATTTCTATGGTGGTGTTTTGTATGCAATTAATATTTAAACTGGTAAACTGTGAGTAAAGTAGGCCGCCATGCATAATGTGGGTGGGCCTCATCCGATGAGCTGAAGCTGAAAGCATGGGTGGAATGCAGCCTGGAGAGTTCTCCAGCAGGCTGTGGGGACACTGGAGCACCCCACTCCGACCCACGATCCACTCAGACCGTCTCCAGGCCTCCGCTGCAGCAGTGGCCTTCCTGAGGTTCCACTCTGCTGGCCACCCTGCAGAAGGGGCTTGCCAGCCTGCGTAACCGTGTGTGCCAACTCTATCAGAAGTCTCTTCCTGCAGATGGACCGCCCCTGTGAGCCCCGATTCTCTGGAGAGGCTGACTCAGAAGTTTCTAGAGGCAGTAAATGACTTAACTGATCTTCCAAACAACTTCCAGTTCTCCAGCCTGTCTGCCTTCATTCCTGCAACTGTAAATTAATCCACCTGGGTTCTCACAAAAACAGGCCAGGCCTTTCCCACACCGCTCCACATGATATTTGTGGGTAGGGAGCTAAATCCCAGTAATAAGGGGCCCAGCAATCCGAGGTAGAGCCATAACTAAGACCCAGATCACGTAAGAAAGATCCTCTGGAAGCCTAGAAAGCAGCTTACAAGCATGCCCAGGGCTCCCTCGTACTTGTAGTATGACCACAGACTTTTATAAAAATCATCAAACCACCAGACTGCAGGGGAAAGGGCACAGGCTCCATGGTCTCTATCTGGACTTCCCCCAGGGCCTCCTGCACTCAGCTTGGGCTCTGAGAGGTGCGTGCTTCACACCCTCTCTTTGGCAGATCCAAGTCGCCAGCGTTGCTTCTTCTGCACTTTGGAGCCAGTGTTAAGTAACCCAAGGATTATGTGGACACAGGCACCGCGGTGCTGGGTCGATGATCTGCCGACTCACGTGGCAAAGTGAGCCTGGGCACGCTGGACCAAGGGAGAATTCGAGTGCCCCAGAGAAACAGCACAGCGTGAGACTGCACCCGCTACTCAGAATGACGTGCCCTTTAAAATCTGTCAGTTGCTTGTTCCTGAGATTTTCACCTAATATTTTTGGGTGGCAGTTGACTGCCCGTTAACTGAAATGTAGAATAAAACTACAGACAAGTGAGCACTGTGCATATAAACAGGTTCACGACACTCCTCCACTGCAAACCACTGCAAACCACTGCAAACCACTGCCTTCTTCCCACCTCCCTCTGGACAAACCCTAGCCCTGCCCTGCCCTTCATCTTCCTCCCATCACCCCTCCCTCACTCGCCCAAGTTATCCCAAAGCGCCTGGCCTTCCTGCCTACGGTCCTCGGCCTGGTCTTCTCTTTCCCCGATTCTTTCCCTAATGAACTTCCATCTGTACGGCCTCCCAGCCCTCTCCCACACTCTGCCCCTTCCTTAGTCCCATCCCCAGCTTCAGAGCAACGTCTGTCTGCCCCACATCGCCCTTACCATAGGAGTGCCGGCACGGTGCGAGCCCCAAGAAGACTCAGTACTTCTGAGTGGATGCCTGTATTTAAATATGCAAAGAGAACGGGCACGTGTGGGACTACCCTGTGCACTGATCACTAGTGTGGAGGCTGAACAGGCACAGGTAGCTGCTCTGCAGTGACTGGACTGGACTCTGCACACCAGGCTTCTCTGAACGGGCACATATGACACAGCCACAACCTCTGCACAGCCCAACTACACATAAAAGTAAATAATCAGCATGCCTTTGCCACAGAACACACATATCTCTTCCCAAGGGCCTTGGTCCCTCCGAGGCCCTTGTCTGGGACTTGATGCTCACAGATGTCCTTGCTCATAGCCTTCAGAGCCTTCCGTGAGCAGCGAAGAGTGGATGGCACCAAACAGGCCCTTTCCTGCACGGTGTTTTCGTGAGGCAGAGTTGCAAGCTGAAGAAGCCTGAGGGGGCGTGGACACGGACACTGGGCCCACATGCACCCTCTCCCGTTCTCAGACTCTCAGGAAACTGATTTTTCACCTGATCACAGACTTCTCTTGAAACCCGCTCAGCTCTCTTACAGTGAATCATAAACTCCTAACTTTTCTATGTTCCTGACTCCTGATAAATCTTTTACCATCTGAGGTAGCGGCCTTTCACTTACTGTTCCTTACAGGCACCTAAATGAACCTAGATGAGCACGGAGCAGGCGCTTGGCAGGCAGCAGCATCTTCAGTCGTTCAGAACTTCAGCAAGCCAGCTGCAGCCAGCAGCGGTAAACATTCACGGCTTGAATGCCTCGCTCTCGACTAAAAGCCGTCATCACTCAACACTTGCAGCACTGCAGACAATATTTACACACTGTCCCCTCCACGGGCTCAGGCCCTGCACGCAGTGCACAGAAGTGAGCACACCTTGCCAACAAAGAAAATCACGACAGCCTCATCTTATTTTTAGCTTATTAAAGAGAATTCAGTTTTATAATGTGTGTAAACTACCATCTCAAAAAGTGACATTCAGGGCTTGTAATCCCAGCTACTCAGAGGCTAAGGCAGGGAGCTCCCAAGTTCGAGGCCAACCTGGGCAGCTCTAGCAGCACCCTGTCTCCAAAACAAAAAAAAAAGGTAAAAGGAAAAGGACGTTCTAGTCAGCGTCTGCATTTTCTTGCACCTTTTAAATCATTGTGAACTATTCATTCCATGGTTCACACAGCAGCGGGTTCTGGAAACAGCAAAGACAAAGCCAAACTAAACACTTCCTCTTCTACCAAGGCCCCTCCCGGGCCCCCACTGCGCCCCCTAGGCGGTCAGGATAAACTCCCACAGCCCGGCAAGGACTCCCGGATCTCACTGCCCCATTCTGTCCCCCAAATCAGGCAAAGCCAGGCTGCCAGGATCCAGAACATCCTGGATATGGCATCGAAGGCACCAGCCTGCATCCAAGCTCATGGCTCACTTTGCCTTTTCCTCCCACTGCAGCGTGGCTTCCCCGCTCCGCCCCGTCTGTGGGGCATCACACTCAGCTGCTGTGCGGACTGCTGGGGATAACTGCTGTGGAAGCCCTGGACACCGTGATAGGCTGTATAACTGTGAGTCCCTGTGATTTTTACCAAGAACTGAGCATTTGGCATCTGTGCTACTTTTGTGTGTGTGGACTGGGGATTAGACCCAGGGCCTTTGCACTGAGCTACATTCACAGCCTTTGCTTGACTGCTGACACGGAGACAGGGTCTTGCAAAGTCACTAACTTGCCCGCCTTGGCTCCGGCTTCCAATTCTCCTGCCTCAGCCTCCAGAATGCTGGGGTTGCAGGCCCACATCACCACACCCAGCTTGTACTCCCTGTCTTGTGCTTATTAAACTTGAGTTCCCAGATGCACAGCACACTCGCACCTGAAGACCCTCTCTGCGTGCCCTGTCCTCAGTGCCCGAAGCACTGTGCACCCAGACCCACAAGGTGGACGCTTGCGAACTGGCTGCTGGTTTACTAGGTCGATGGATTTGACGCTGAGGTGACCAGTTCTGAGTTTTCCAGGTTCCTCATACTGATAGACACGTTTTCTGGAAGAAGCCACAATCTCGGCCTGGCCCGTGATCTTTAGGTCTGGTCTTCCTTTCTTTCTAACCAGCTGGGCAGAATTCCACTAGGAAGCAGAGGCAAAGAGAACAATTTTCTAGTCATCTTCAAGGCTCCTTTTAAGGCTGAAACACACTGGCAGTCACTTGATAACTGCAGGCCGCCTCTACCTGTCACTGTCAACAAACTGAGTCTGAGATCCGGCTACGAGCAAGGCACAGTGCTGGAGCCGGAGGAGCAGACACGGGGGTGACTCTCACAGGACCGAGTGCTGGGGACAGAACCCTGGCTTCGGGTTTTCCTGGCTGGCCCTGCATAAGTTTCTTGCTCTCGTGTTTCCTCATCTTAAATAGATAATAATAAACACTTGCCTCTCATGGCGACCACAGGATGAAATGAGTTGCTGCACGCAAGAGCTTTAGTGCCTGCTACAAGGTACAGTGAATACTGCAGAGCTAGATCCTTGTAGCTACACAGACAGGACCCAGAAGCAAAGCGACTGGCGTCGAGTCCAAGCGCCGTGAGGCAGAAACCGGAGCTGGAGTTCAGGTCCCGACCCCACCTGCGCCCCCACGTCTCCCTGTAAGTACTTCACACAAGTACCGCTCTGCCGCTGATGAGCTGGGGCACGTTCTCTACTGGGACTACCCTTCCCCCCACCAGGGAGACCTCAGGGCCCCTCTCTCCTGCTGTCCACTCCTCCTGCGGCTCGGGATGCACCCGGCTCCCACACCAACCTGCAGTGAGCACTCGAGCCTCACCTCTTCATGGAGTGGCTACAAGGACTAATTCCTGAAAATGCACCCCACAGAGCACCCGCGGCCAGCACACTGCAGGCATCCTGGGCATTGTATCCCCCTCAAAAGAGGGGAGGGGACAGGAAGAGGGAGCGGAAAGCCCCGCGGAGCCTGCTTTCTCAGAGCCCACACACACTGC
This sequence comes from Heterocephalus glaber, assembly GCF_000247695.1. Next base: position 824,649 of record NW_004624738.1, on the reverse strand, counting down.
CACCCCGCATGCCCCGCACAGGGCAGACTGCGACCTGGGGAAGAAGGGAGAGACGCGGTGTGCACTGCAGTGGAGGGCGGGCGCACTCCAGGCCGGAGAGGCTGGCCTCCCACCCTTCCCCTTCCCAGAAAAGAAGGGAAGGCCGCGGAGGAGGGGGGAGGACCACCTGAGCCGAGCCGGGCCCTGGCCGGCAGCCCCAAGCTCCAGAGCAGGGAGTCTCAGTATTTTCTGAACAAGCAGACTGCTCAGGGTCTGGCAGCGGAGTGGCCCGTCAGCAAGGCCTGGGACACCAGTCAGTCAGGCCCACAGAACATTCAGGACAGCTTCTAGTTCCGAAATAAGAGACCTAGAACAGAGGTGGGAATAAGCTGGGGGAAAGAACAGGATTCTCCTGGAACAGAAACTGGCATCCCCGCCTGGTTCCTAACGCACACTGGTGAATCCAAGTGCTTGCCATGTTCAAGACCAGGTACAGAGTTCAAACCCAGAACCAAGTCCGTTCTTTCCGCCCCTAGCCCGCGGGGTGGGTGAACAAAGCCATAGGCTTTCACATCCAGCAAGGGGGCAGGTGTCCGAAGACCTGCTTCCTGTTTACCTGCGCAGGTGTTTGCAAGCAGCTCTCCAAGGCTGTCCAACTGAGTTAACTTATGCAATTCTGAACGAATGGTTATGTAAATCGTTTAAGCAAATCTGGGGAAAGGGACGGAAAGCTTTCTGGTCTGGTCCGCCTCCCTGCCTCACTCTCCGGGGCAAACCGCAAGTCTCTGCTGGAGGACTGGAGAACGCGCTCCACTCGCGCTTTGCGCCCGGCGGTGGAGGCGGCTCTGCGCCCTCTGCCCCTCGCGCGGCCGCGCCAAGTGAGGATCGGCTCGGACTCCCCGCCGAGACGGGAGGCCCGGGCGCCTCCGCCGCCGGACGCCGGGCGATCGGGGAGCTCCGCAATGCGAAAGGCAGCTCCCACGGCCCTGG